>NW_019060413.1:724230-736359 GCF_000696155.1 Zootermopsis nevadensis
GGAGCTCGGTTTCTTCACTTCCTGAAGCTTTAACTCTCTTAGCCCCGCGACCAACGGTGCTCCTATCGACTGCACAGCTTCCATACACAGCACACCAACGTTTATGAATGTTCACCACCGTTTCTTTTTCAGCAACAAGGAATTCAATTACAGCTCGTTGCTTGTACCGAGAGTCGTTCACAGACGCCATTTTAACAGTTCACTACAGCTCCGCTATCGGTTGGAATCATTTGAAACTCCGTACACGAACGCGGGAAACATCAAATCTCAAGCATGTAAAAGTACACTTTTCTATCTTCATTATTGGCTGAGAAAAAAAATGTGGGGCATTACTTAATGAGCGACCCTCGTATTATATGAAGATTATCAGGCGGGTTTAATCTCATATTTTCTGAACTCGGCATTTTTTAAATCCTGTTCCTTATTATTTTTAATCTTCTACGTTTCATTATTCGTTCTCCTTCATGATCATTCCTACTGAATTTGTTTAATAATTTCAGTCGTAAACATATTCTGATCTAAACAATTTCCACGTTATACAGTTTCAGTTCGGGTAATTTTTCACGCAACTTATATTTTATTTTCGCTTTCCTTTTTACTCCTTTAAAGTAACCTCACTCTTTTACAAATTTAAAATACTAAACACATTTCCATTTGAAAAACCAAAACTCTACTTTTACCGTCTCACTTTGCCTCAAGTTTTATTCGTCATTTCACGTTCCTTTAATCTCTATCTGAACCTTCGTTGACGACAACGGGGAATCAGAAATTTTTATAGTAGACTTCTGATAAACTGGGGGGCCTAGGGGTACATGGGAAGGTAATATTAAAGTTATTATTCGTTAAAATATTTGATGTTTCAGATATAAAGAAGTTTACCAACGTTTCACATGTACTTGCTACCTTCATCATTATCACTGAAACGTCGGTAAACTTCTGCCAGACTACACGACGAAACAGTCCAGAAGACAGCCATCTTCGTCTTCGTTAATATATTTACGAGGATAAAAACTGGCTGAAGAAGTCCGGATAAGTCTGATTGTCGCGTTGAACCTGCATGGCCTGGGAGTCAATGTTCCAACGGGGATATTCAACTTACATGCCCTGGGAAGCCAAGAAAGACCTGAGACACAACAATGAACTCAAATAATATAAGCGCAACAACGACTAACGTGACGTTACGTGAAGAACACATTTGGAATGCTAGTGTCGTAAAAATGGTACACCTTTCCAGTTTTCTAAACTTTGATGTCTCTAGATCGAGATGGATATTGTTCTGTCTTACGCCCTTGATCTAATACAAGTCCCGCAGTATTCTTCCGTCATTTAGGGAACGACATTAAACCAGGTGAAATCGTGTCAGAAGAAGGCGAAGATGTGACTGAACACGTCTTGCCGTGTGTAGAAAGATGGTTTTTTTCTTCTTGTATAGATGGCTCTAAAGTCAGAGTTCTTTCGACTGCCATCTTTTGTGAATAAAACTAGTTAAGTGAGATTTTAGCTGCTCACGGCGGCGAGTATGAAAATGATTGTCTTCTGGGTTGTTGCGCCTTATATCGTGATAGAACTTTCCTGGCAAAGCTTCTATCGTTGACTTTTTAGCCAAATACCGGGTGAGTGATCTCACACAGATCACGAGTATTTCCGGAAACACAGATATAAATCTCATTTTGAAGCTAATCCACACTAATGATATAAAACTGCATACAGTTAGAAGCAATTCTTCATTTTATTTATTTAAATATAATATGTCTTAAACAAAACTTGTAATTTCAATAAGATCTATTATAAACTTTCTTATGTAGGCCTGTTAACTTTTTATTTAACGGGCTGTTTGAGAAAACGTATTAAAGTTATATTATACTTTAATGTAAAATAAGGATTACACTAAACCAATAAGACTTATAATTATTTTTGCTAATAAATACTTAATGTAAATCCCAGTATCAAAATGAATCGAATTCCCTCGCAGATAAAGCTGGCGGGCGCAGAGAGATAAAGAGAAACATTCTCCTAATTTTGCGTTAATTTTATTCACAATGCATAAATGTTGCTGTATAACCCGATGAATTTTCGAATGGCGGCTCTGCTAATTTCATAGCCGAAAGCAATTCTTCAGCCAATGAATGTGGGATCCTGAACATTATTACAGGAACCGTTGAGGTAAAACAGGAAAGAGAAGGTCTATAAGATGTTTTTATTCTGTTTTAAGCCCTGATAATGGAAGCATTAATTTAGAATGAAACGTCCGCGAATTTCTACCAGATTGCATGCAAGAGCATTCCAGAAGACACAGGCAAATGGCGTTTGATGTGAAGATGTAAAGACGTTCTGTTAAAATTTTCTGGGTATTAAGACGTACCAATCTGGCGAAAGACTGAAATTTTGAGATTTATATATTACATAAAACTATTGACTACACGGTAAATGTTGTCCTGAGCATATGCCATGAACGGGTTCAGGAGACGTCGAAGCAAAGCTCTACGCATTGTAGAACAAGACACTCGGTGGGGTGAATTGAAATTCCAACAATCCTGCCCACTTAACCCTGGGATAAAGGTCCTTGCTCCCACTGCACACTGCTCTATAAATACAAGGACACTCATTAATGAGGAAACTCCTCGTTATTATAAGAAAATACAAACAGTGAATTCAGTGTACACAATGCTGTCTGTCACCCATTACTGATTTCCATTTTCAGTGTATAGGATTGCCATCTAGCGATTGTTTGGTAAGTTCTTTAACGACAACGATGCAGCTGCAAACGATATGTAGTTTGTAATATGTGGCGTAAGATAATAAAATGAACGCGAATGGCGAGTAAGGCTTTGGAATGAGCTGGTCATGGCCTGTTGAAAGGACTGTCCGAATAGTCGCCTGGAAAGACGACTGAAAGAAACCACGAAAACTGGCCTGGACGAGAATCGAACAGGTTTCTTTAAAATGTTAATCCAGACTATTACCGATACTCCATTCTTCTCGGTATTAAGCTATTTTTCAATGGCCAGTGAGCATGCCTATCTGAGAATGATTTGTAATTAGATTTACGTGTTTGCACATAAAACTCTTAAATCCTGGTTTGTCTTTGCACCGTAGTTTCTCTAGTTTCAATATGCTGAGACTGAAATCTGATGACTGTGCAAAAATATTTTTCCCCGTGCGCTTGTCGAGTAGGAAATTGTTCGTGGCAGGAAGCAAGGTGGGGGCGGGCTGCTTTGCAGTAGCTACGTCTGTGTGTGTGTTCTCATGGCGCAGTCTGCCCTGAACTGGAACAGATCGCAGCGATGCGGCCTGTTCGAACATTATGATTGTCAATTTGTCATATTTTAACCTTCCGTTAGGCTGTACTACTCTAGTCAGGAAAGGTTAGATTATTATGCATGAGTAAGCATGTGACTGATGACAAATATAAAATTGTGATAAGTAGGAAGCTGTAGGAGAATCCCAAGCATATTTATACCTGGGATATATATAATTTGTAATTTAAATAGTACATATATTTGGAAGATTAAATGTGTTTGAACACAAAAAGTAATCTCTGTTGAAGGAAGAGTAATGAAGAGGGGGGATATCTTCAATCCCTTCATGATCCTACAGTTAGTGCGTGGGATGTCTCCAGTTAAATCGGTTTCTGCGTTGGTGTTTGTGCTAATAGCTAGTTATTTCTGTTTTAGAAGTGTGTCGTAGTGAACGCTGAATTTTTGTTATAATATAAGTTGTGTTAATTCCCTTTAGAGAAGCAGTACATTTCGAATAGATAAGATTCATATTAGATGTTCTAAAATGGTAAAGAGTTAACCTAAAAATTTAAACCACGTGATTGAGTAAATAGTATTTCAGGTGTTCTTTACGTTCTTGCGAGATAAACACCAATCTGTCTGCTGATTTTAACCAACTTTGAATCGAGGCATATTCATGCGGTAATGTGAATCGAGATAATTTTTGGAATGTATTGCTGCAACAGTGACATCTTGTCACATTGCAACAGTTACCTTCAACAGCATTATTTTCTTTAGAACCATTTTTGTATTTGTTATTCTCTTGGTTGCCCTGCTGCCGTAATCGCCCATGATTTGGCGTAAAGAACACATTTGGAATTTCTGTGCCCTTCAAAGGGTACACATTTCTAGTCTTGTTAAACAATTTAGAGCATGCAATTAATTGAAGGAATCTCGGTTTTTTTGGTTGTGGTGAACTACAAGTGTAAAATGTGAGAATTTAATTTAAATTTGTTTCATAAACATGGGAAACCAGAGGCAAATTCAACATGTTCAAGACGACTGATGGCAGGTATGTTTTTAAAAAAATTACCAGCGCATATTAAATTGTTTGACTTTTCAGTTGCTGTTATCATCTGTGTGAAGAAAGTAGATTCCCTCGGGACAATGTGTTTTTACGTGCTATTTAAAACATATATACGAATTATTGTAAATTACAAGTCATCAATAATAATCAACTGTAGGTCCTTATTCAATGTTTTTTTATATTCGATTTCATTAGACTTTTCCATTTGACAATATTACCGACAACAACATTGATGTCGTTACAGTCCTATTCAGAGGGGCTCACCAGTCAACCAGTATTGTGTCCTACATGATGATCATACAGTATTTACCATGATTGCTGCAACGTCAAATAGGGAAATGAATATCTTTGAACGTCGATCATGTCCACTTTAACAGTAACACACAAGGTTTTGTTACCTCATCCAATCGGTTTAGATGTGTTTCTTTGCTAAATTGTTGGTGCCTTGGTATCATTCACATAGATTTACTCCTTGCTTCATACGTGCTGCACTCCATAGAACTATGTTTTCGTTCTGACTGGTTTGTTTATTGTTTGTCATTTGTTAACTGATCCATGAACGCTTTTAATCTGTTAAAATTTTCTTAAAATTGTGAAGCATATCGTATATGGTCCTATACAAATGACAAAATGATAAACGCTGAAGAATAATAAGAACATAGTTAAAATACATATGAACATCCATGCACATTTTTAAAGTAATAATTTTGTATATTTAATATGTACTTCGTATACAGTATATTTAGTGCAGTGTATTGAACTATGTTCTAGTCTAACACCACGCTGAAATGGATAAGAAACGCTCAACTAACTGTCTCAATGACGAGACAGATCCAGGTGTCTATTCTTTAGGAAACCATGACGCATACTTGCCCTATGGGCCTTCAATACACAAAGGAAAGTACCAGCAATATTATGACGGAAAAATTATGCTCGTCCACAGCAGCGCGATTGTTCATACGTCGTTGTCTTAGTATAAAGAGAACGTGAACGACAATTTACCCGGAAGTCTTCTTAGAAAGAGAATAAGTGCTATGAAACAAAAACGACAACAAAATATGGGCCGGTCTTAATATTGATTCATACAATGGATAATTGAGACTTCCTCGTCAGCATAATCATTAATTTCCTTCAGAGTTTTAGCGAATATATTTATGGTTCAGTATCAACAGAAGAATCCAATGGGATATAATGTCTTGCTTTTGAGATTTCATCCGAGTAATAAAAACAATTAGTGTCTTTTGCTACGTACCACAAGTACATCTCCTGAAAAAGAAGGTTAGAAACAGGATGCACAAATTATAGTCTTAATATTAATGAAATCTAAGCGCCGCACAATTGTCAGTTGTCGGAAGGCAGGTTTGGGATTCAGGTGGAGGTACTCAGTTAACCATTCATAACCTCTCGTACACCCATCACCTCGAAGCTGATCTGCTTTCTTAATGTACTAGTGAATTGGTTTGAAGGGAGAAGCATTATACAAAACAACGCGATTAAGTTGCTCACTTGATGCATAATTTACGTCCTACTTTGCAAATCCATTTAAGAATGTTTTTACACATCCTGGAGTGTGTAATGTGTGCAGCAGAGAATGTATTTCCTCTAAAGAACTCTCTCCTCTCGAGAGTCATCGTATGCAGTTTAAAACACTTGGAAATTACATGTTTTCATTTTGAAAGTTAGTCATAACGATATCACTTGAGAAGGTAATTGCTCAGACAGCGATCTCTTTGTGTGTCGCGGAGGTGGGCTAGAAACCAAGGTTATAAATTACGTGACGGTTTACCTCGCATGCTTGTGCTTTTGGGCGTAAGCATTCCGCCATGAAGGCATGCATTCTGCATAGATGTACATCCCTACGGCATCTAGGTGCCGTTGGATGAAATTCAGTTCTGCACTCCTGCCATTTTGTCCTCTTTAACCACTAGTCTATAGTTCGAAAGCTAAGTGGACTTCCGATCAGGTCGTTTTGGTCTGGTCGGCAATTACTTTTATCGGACGAACAGGAAAGCGATCTTCAGTTCAAGTGCTTACTACATTAAAATTAATTCCACGTGTGCCCGGTAATTTATTTAGCGTCCTGAAAAGGTACAGCTATCTGTTTTATAAATTAACGGTGATTTCCACGTGGGACGTAGTAAATCATATACGGTAGCCATTATTGCACAACACAACCTAATATATTTGGTGTTCGATGAGAAGAACTTAATAAAACACAATTTGTGTTGACTTATGATATACTCTATTGTTCAGCTGTTTTCTTTACAGACTGCGTTCAAATTTTACGACATTAAATCACATGAATTAGATACTTAATATTTGTCTAATGTTATTGAAGTATTTGTCATTACCAAAGAAAGTTATTTATTTAATTTAATTGTAATATTTTATAAAGTTTGAAAATTTAAGTAGGATAAAGTTAAGTTATTCTCAATTAAACAAATGTTAGAAAATGGAAGTTCAAGGTTGATTTATGTGCTTTGCTACACAGTAAGTCAGAAAAATACCTGCTCCACTGGTCCTTTCTCTGCTGTATGTAGAATCATTTCACGAAAGTTATATATTAAGTTTTATATAAAAATAATATTTTTATTACATTTTTCTATATTATTACAAAAAGCTACAAAAAACTATTATACAAGTGTGAATAATGTTTGTAAAAATAATACATCGAGAATCTGAAAACCTCTTTACACACACACAAACTAGATGGCTCCATATTAATTTTTAGAGCTAGCAGGTAAATTCATACTTTAAAATCACCATATTTTTCTAAAAATTGTTTCCATATATTAATTTTTAGAGCTACACTTCTGTTCGTGTTTCAGGTAAATTCATACTTTAAAAGCACCATATTTTTCTAAAAATTGTTTCCAAAAAATGAGTGCAATAAAGTAATTCATAAGTACCACACAACGTTGGAGTTTAATTTAAGCGACGGTATGTGGCGTTAAGCTTTAACTTCCGACTGTGGCATGTAACCCCAACGTATAACAAGAAATGAACTACGCTTAAGTCTGTCTATTTCTTCCAAAAATGAAAACGGGTTTAAGATAATAATAGAAAAGTTTTAGTGGAAGAATTTGTAGCAAAGATAGAAGTCGCTAACACATCAAGTACTGTCTATTATAAATAAATGCTTAATAACTTCTTATATTTTGAGGATTTGAAACAATTTTCCACTGAACTCCGGAAATGAACCGTCAGAGATGTGGAAAAATGGAATGTTTTCAGTAAAGAACATGTACATCTTTTAGCTGTCACAGAACTGTCTGAAATTTCGGAGAAGACAATGGAATATCCCATTCATGTAGCTTGTACTCAAATTTTCTGGTTAGCTTGTGCGAAATATCCCGCTAATAAAATGATAACCTACTATTAGGATATTGTAAATACGAAGCAGGAAAAGTTCAACTATAAATTCGAGAAAAGTTAAAAAAGTCCCTGTGCCATGTGAACACAAATATGCCTTCAATATGCTATTCCATGGTTACAGAATGCAGTCGAATTAAAGCGTATTGTGTTGTACTTTTATAAGCATTTTAAAAGCTGAGACAAATTAAATCAGTCCCATTAATAGAGAGCCAATAACGCTGTTATGTTATTTTGTTACAAGTGCTGTAAACCTTCTGGTTTTGAGCGTTTGTATTTGGTAAATTATTGTATTTTAAGGTATGAGCTTGTACTAGACCAAACAATATTGTGTATAGAATCAAAACACTTCCGACATAGTATGGGTGGTCATTATATTACCCAAGTATCACATAGAATTATATCTAAAGAACCAGAGCATGGCGGTGCATTTTGGAAAATAAATTTTTAGCGTACGATTTTTTAACAGTGTTTAATATAAGTAAAAGTAATTAGGATTCCAGTGTTGAAAGATTTTGTTTCACTAGAACCCAAGGTAGATACTTCCAGAATTACTATTCCAAACAAGATCCGAATTCGTTTTATGCAACTAGACGTTTCCATTACTTGAAGGTGAATCTTTTACGTTATCAAAAAGCAGTCATACCAAATTACATATAAATTTTAAATTTAACTTCACATTTATCCACCTTGATAACGCTTGCATGATTCTCTGTTTTTACAGGCCCCTTACAGTAGTTTATTTATGCCGGTATCTGAGATTTGAGTTTCTCTCGACGGTGAAGATATCGATTTTGGTCTTCTGGGCTGCCATGACGCCTTGTAGTCTTGTCTGATTACCGACGCTCCTTCTAAACGTTTTTCTCAACCTACCTGAAGACGGAGACGATACGTTCCTCCGAAACTGTGACAACCACTTACAAGACTGCATGGTGTCACAGCCCAGAAGACCACAAATGACACAAACCTTTTTTTCGCTGTTACAATTCCTTATTATCCCAGAATCATCACCAGGGTCTCATGAACAGAATTTTTTTGAACACATTAGGCCTAAATGTGATTGTATTACTATAATAATTGGAAAGAAGGAGAAAATCCCTCCCTTTTTTGAAAATCGTAACAATTTACATTTCTGACTTACGGTTAAATTGTTATATCTTTTTGTTTTTTAAAAAAATGTAAGAGTTTATCGTTCTGAACCCAGATTTAAGGCTTGAAGAAGTCGCTTGTTCAGCAACACCAAACATCAAATATAGCTTTGTTGTTTCTCCTTCCTGATCCTATCATAAAGAACAATGTCCATTGCAAATTATGTCACTCCTGTTCCCACCGCAACAGTATCATCTGAAAACCGAATAATGCCAGTAACTGAGTGGCGTATCAGTTTACTCATTCGAACAGTGTGTTGTGTGTTGCATAAGGAACTTAGTACGGTCCTCCTCCACTCGGGGCTCCGTACTGACCTGATGGTGCTGGAGCCGGTGCCCCGTAACTGTCTCCGGGGGCCGGAGGGGCCGGCCCTGGAGCTCCGTACCCGGAACTGGGCTGCGATGGAGCGTAGCCTTCCTGTTTCTGAACAACAAATTAAGTAGTTAGTAAAACAGCGATCTCTGGCTTCTGAAACGTTTCACAACTTTCTGTCGTGGTAAATTAAACGTATTTGAATTCAGCCTCAGGCTCTAAATGTGCAGTGTTACAGTAGCTACGATACCGGAAGCTATTTGTATGAGTATGAACGGGAAGTTGGGCGTATGCAAGAAATAGAAATTTATTAAAAATTTAGTCGCTGTAACAACAGTACATTTTCTCCCGCCCACCTGTCTACTCGAGTCACAGTGGAGAATCATTTCCTATGGTGTTAATTGAGTGAACTAATCTCCACGAAGTCTTGAGGTAAATGTGGAGCGTAATCTCCACGTCTCATAGGTGGATTCTCAGGAGCAAGTAAGGTAAACTTCTGGCTGTGCCTAATAACCACATATGAAGGTGCGCATTATTTTGGCGGCTGTATTTGAGTGATGTGATTTACGCTCAGGCTGCTTTATCCCCATGGAAAGACACTCCTTTACCCATTCTGGAGGCTGGTTAGATCTCAGAACCGTTGTGAACGTAGTGGCGAAGAGGAATATACTTGCCCTTACCGGGAGTCGAACCATATTCTATTCCATAGACAATTAGTGATTGAGCTTTTTTGGTTTCCTTGGGAGTAGAGACAATTACAGGCACTCCTCGTTATACGCGTGTTCGAAAAATGCGCTCAACAAATTTGCACTGATTTCATTCAACAATGCTCGCTTGAATGTGAATAGCTTGCTGGCCGATCGAGTGAGGAGAAGAAATGTGAGAGGAGAAGTGATTTTCTCTTTTTTAGATTTATGCGATTTTACAACTGTCGAATAAATCAAGGAGTGCCTGTGTCTTTTTCAAATGAAGTTCTCGTTGCATTTATTCCGAGTTGCCTTGTTCAGACTGCTGAGCTTACCTGCGTCTTGTACCTGATGAAGTAGACCTCAGGTTTGGATGGTTTGGTTGGCGCCGGCGTGGGTATGCTGATCTCGGGTGCTTCGTCTGGCTTCTTGACCAAGACGTAGATCAGAGTCTTCTGTTCGTCGGGTGGCGGGAGGGCCGGAATGTCGGGCACAGTCGGTGGAGGCGGCGTGGGCGCCTTGATGAATACTATCTTATAATGTTTCTGTGGGGGCGGAGGGGGTGGCAGAGCCTTCTTTGGCGCGTAGTATGCGGGTTCTGGGGGTGGGACGTGCACGTAGACGTGCTTGTGGATTACAGGTGCTTGTGCTGGTACTCCGTACTGTGGTGCGGGGGCACCGTATCCACCCGATGGGGCTCCACCCCCAATGTGGGGAGCTGAGTATGTGTCAAGTCCTCCACCTCCTCCCCCAAATCCAGAAGTACCAAAACCACCCCCAAATCCACCACCATTGTTGCCAGGGCGGGCAGTGGCAATAGCCGCGAGTGATGCGAACAGCTGTGGGCAACAGAATCAGTTACAGAGACGTGAATTATCAACTTCTAGTGACCATAGGCTGGAAATATTGTAATAGGACGAGAGACTTCTCATCTGGAAACTGGAACCTTGCAGACGGGAGCAATGATATGTTTATGTCCTCTGTGTGAAGTCCGGTAAGATGCTGCATAATGAATTATTTTATACTTACTCATCTTCCTGATGATGGAGGCAGCAAGGCCCTCTGAAACGTCGGTAAACTTCTACCAGACTACACGGCGCAACAACCCAGAAGACAGAAATCTTCATTATAATTGGTCCGTAGAGAATATTCCGCGTAGACCCATTAGTTTGGTAATGTTGCCATATCCAGAATTATATATTGTAATAGAAATATATTTGAGAGTTCAATCGCAATTTTAAACATCACCATCACCATCATCATACGACTTCACGCATGAAGACCTTAGTGGTATTTTTCGGTCTCTAGTTGAACGTCGTCTAAAAGTCGTTTCAAGGGTCTTCCAAGTCTTCTTTTTCCTCTAGGTTGGTACTGCATTATTTTTTAGGGTACCTTTGGTCATCCATTCTTGAGGCATGCTGTGTCCATGGGATTCTGTCTAAAATTGGTGTAACTTGTAGTTCCTGTATTCGTTTTGTGATCCATTAATGCGTAACTAGCTGTTTTCCTGAGAAATTTCATTTTTGATGTGGTTAATCTGGTTTTATCATGTTTTCTTTAACTCCATATTTCGCTGCTGTATGTTAGTGTTTGAACTGTCAATGTGTTGTATACCTCAACCTGAATGTCTTTTGTACTTGATTTGGTTTCAGTATATTGTTTAATGAACCTGTTTTTTTTTTTAGAAATTCAGTAATTTTGTCCTGAACGTCTTTTTCACCTTTATATGATAAATGACATTTAAGATAATTAAACGTATTCACCTGTTCTGGTATGCTATTCTCAATTACAATTTTGCTGTGTACAGGTGATTGTCCTAAGAAAGTCAGTCTTGGATTTGCTGCAAGAAATTTTCATTCCGAAATCTTTTAAAATGTTTTTTAACAAATATACTCCTCTTTGGATACAATAAGTTATTTAACTTTGTGTTATTTTGGAATCTGATTACTTTGTTGTATATTTTATTTCACTGAATAATTACTTAATTCATGTATATACATATTAAATAGCGTAGGGGACAGAGGACGTAATGTTAGCAATATCAACATGGAAACAATAAGATCCCGGATTTTCACACGAGATTTCTGTAACTGAGAAGAGTTTCAAAGAACACAGTCGCGTATTACTACCCCCTTCAGGAAAGAACATTGAGGACGTTTCCGGAGCGATAATAATGTAATAAAAGTTATAAAAATGGAAATTTGTTTTATGTGTGAACTGTATTGTGTGACTGGCACGTGCATTTTACTGTCCCGAAGTCAGAGGTGTTAATTTCCTCCGAAAAGCTGGTAACCACATAGAAGAC
>NW_019060413.1:736388-754500 GCF_000696155.1 Zootermopsis nevadensis
TGTTCACCTTCCAGAAAAACTTCGTATCTCGCAATGTTCGGGACGACTTGCATGTAATCAGTTACAGCGCAGTGCGTTGACGTCGTGATCAGGCTCCTTTGTTATGGTATTGCAGCCTGTAATTGGAGAAAGCAGTGCAGGCGACCTTGATACTTCCTGCTTTTCCCAGCATTTCTTCTTTCTTTTTATTGCTAGAAAGCCGAAATTTTCATTGTCGTGTAATAACGGTCGAGTGCTCAAAGTCGCTTGCTACCTGTCGTTAGGTGCGTCCTGTTGTAACACTGGTGAATGCAAATAAACCACAAAAAGGAACAATCGAAGAGATGAAAGCGCGTGGAAGCGGACGGCCTTGCCCGTGACCAAGTCACAGAGGGAGCGAAAGCATTCCTTATTACGCGCCCCGATATGTTATTGTTTTATATTAATGAGGGCGGAGGGAGTTTCTGTGCGTGTCATGACATTGCTTTCACTCTGTTGTGTCGATTTCATTTGGGATGGCGTGTGCGTAGGACGGGGGCGGATGTGGCTGTATTTGGAGCACGTATGTTACTCGCAACTTCAAAATGATTAAGACGCTGGCCTTTGTTTTTCAAATATAAACTTCACATTTGTGTTGCAACATTTTGTAATTGTTATGCTTATTGACACCAACTAATGAGTAGTGGTAAAGGAGGTTCAAATGTAGTTGACCGAGCAGGTTGTATCGCTGAAGCTACATCAGTGTTTCCCAATGGGTTAGCGATGACAGAAGAAGCACACCGCGCGATTTACATCATTTAAACGAACTGTATTCGCTGTTTTCACTAGTCCAGAAGTTGTTTAACGCTTTACAACTAAGCTACAAAAGGCATTAAACTATAGTACCTGTAGAAATGTTAACATTCGACCAAAATACATGGCTCAACATCTCAAAAGACCATTTATATTTATATCGCCTTAAAAACCTCAGATCCTATGATGACGCTTATTAAAAGGCATGCGCACAAGAGGCGCATTGTGTGTTTCTTTGTGATGCAGCAGGGGCAGTTTTACCATTCCAAGGATTAGGTTTAATGAGAGCTTGCGCCCAGAAGCCAATTACCGGAGGTACGAAAACGAGACATGTATCTTTCCTCGCAATTAACACAAACAAATGAGAGAAACGTATTCTGGTGTTGCACCAGTTGCGAAGGGAAGTCCCACACGCACTGCCGGCCATGCTGCACCACCGACCTGCTCGAACAAGTAGTCTAATTACACATTTCCACGGACCGCACGTCTACCTAGAGCCTGTGCGTTCTTTTCCTTCACCTGCGGTTACGAGGCGCCCAGAGAGTGATTTCAAGAACGCCACAAACATTTCTCTTTGTATCTTCAAACTAATCATTAAACTCGGTTACAGATTTAGAAAGCTGAGTTGTACATAGAGTGAACGCAAATTATTTGAGCGGTTTCAAACATTTGTTAACAAAAATTAAACGGCACACTGGGGACAACCCGTTCTTCAAGTGCCTCAGCACTGCGGGTCCCAACTTTTTCGTTGGCTTGATCTATAGACATTCGGTAGGACTCCTTGGGCGAGGGATCGGCCCGTCGCAAGGCCTCTACCTGTACACAGGACAACACAACACAGAAAAACATCCATGGCTTGAGTGGGATTCGAACCTACGGTCCCTGCGACCAAGCCTCAGACCGCGGGCCACTGCGGACCCCTAAATGGCACACATAAATGAATATTTGTCGTTGGAAGAATAAGTTTAAAAAAGTTTTCTAGCATGCGGGAAAAGTGATGTAACTCCAGCAATGGCGTCTAGGCGTGCAACTGTTGATATCGCAGCAAAATTGCGACTCAAACTGAGAAAGCTGATTGATTCTTACGTGGAGCATTTTTATAGAACTTCCTCAACAAATTCCGTTGAACAGAGATCACATATATTGTTTAATGAAACTCAACACACAACGCGTTCCTGGGTTCAGTCGCCATTTTACTTCCATGTTAGCAGTTAGTGGCCATTGTTAAATTATTGGAGTTACGTCATTTCTCCCGCATGCTACAAATTAATTTTGACCTGAAGACGGAGACATAACCAACCTCCGAAACGTCGTGGTTGTAAAAAACATACGATGGAAAAAGTCCTGATAATGAATAATTTTAAATTTTGAAGTTGTCCTTCAGGGGGGTTTAATTTCATATGTCATTATGTTTTGTTAAATAAATATGTGAAAAAGCTCAGTTCATGTGTGTTCACTCTGTATATAACTAAATTCAAGCAAATGCCTAAGTTATGAATGTACTGAGTTTTACGCTTCAGTGCGTTTGAACTCATGGTTCTTAAGTGCAGGATACCTATTTTTATTAATTTCTTTGTTATTTGTAGTAAATTTTCCGTCAAGAATGACGGGAAAATCAACAGTATTGCTTTAGAAACATTATATTTAGTATCACTAGGAATTTGCAAACAAATTTTTAACGAAAAATGTGTTTTTAAAAATATTCAGTTAAAATTAAGCAATTTTATACAACAAAACAATTAAAATCATTACCTATTTCTGATAAATTAAAGAATATAATATGATTTAATGTAGTGCAGTTTAGAATGTGATCTTATATCTAGGTTGTAATAACTGAAAATTGTGACTTTAAAAAACGATAACGAATGAGTCTTCACTTGTCTTATACTGTATAGACAGAATGCGTTGCAGGCGTCTGTGACACAACGCCGCGACGCGAGTGTCAATACTGCTTAGGGCATGGATGTGTGTATTCCGTTATCCTTAATAGATATATGTCTTGCGGCTGGTCGACCCTCCATGAAGGAAGTCCTACGAAACTCTAAAAAGAAATTCTTTTCAGAAGTCCATTTTAAACCACAACTGACCAAGAAGGCTTAACGCATGACACTTTAATAATAAATAATCCACTACAAGTACTCTGTGAATGCTGTGTAATTTAAGCAATGCTCCTTGATGTTTTCCACTGCTTCCTAATAATATTTCTTCGCACATTCCATCGGTTTTCGTGCTGCAGATATTAGTAAAGACATTCTGTGTTCAAGCACATTACCGGCCATTACTTACCACAAACACTCTCATGGCTTCGTTTGAAGAGAACCACTGTTCCCTAACTTAAATCGTTGGTTTGTTGTTTTCACTGGACTACGAATGCGTTTACCTTTCTCCAGCGCACTCCTTTATATATGGAGTCACTATTACACCACATAATCAGTGAGAGTACCATTAGTGGGGATGAGGAGGTTCTTCTCCTTTCCCTGGGACGCAGCCTTCATTCTTGGGGCAAACACTAAACGACCGGGACATGAGTGAGAGTGTAAAATTTGACGATCCAGGGTAGGAAGGGAACAGTTTTCTCCCATCACGTGTACTGTACATGTTCGGTAGCTTAAATACTTACTCATTGCAGATCCGTATCTCTTATTATCGCATCTATTGTGACATATTATATCGCTCTTCTTTTGTTTGGAATTACTGGATCAGTACAGGTTTCTGAAAAAGTATATCGGCAACGTTTTCTGTTGTCCGGAGTGATTCCGCATGAGTTGCACGGTCGGGCAGTAAGGTAATAGAACGTAACTATCAGGGAACTGCCAAAGACGAAAGGTTAGCCACTTAAAGGACCAGCCGATAAAATTCAGAGGCTTCTTATAATTTTGCCATGAGGATAATGGTGATTTCTCACCATATTGAAACATGCCCTTTGAAGCCAGTCCAATATTACCATGCAGGGGCATTGGTTTACGCCAGGAAATAAGTAATTTAAATATTTTCTTGTACATCTTTTCTCCAGTTTGTGACGCACTTTTAAGTGGTACAAATGAGCACTACAATTTTGCTGAACATTTGTAGACTGCTGTTTAAAAAATTAGTAACCTTCGGGAATTAACAATTTCTGATCACTCAGGGCTGAAAGTCTTAACTGCTAAGAACCATTAAAAAAAACTTTTCACTTCTCTTGAACCAGTCGAACGGCACAGTGATGTGTTCAGCAATTCTGCTTCCTATTCGGGAGGTGCTGGTTCATATCTTGGCGCGGAGACCGGCCGCCAAAACAGTGATTGGTCGTTCTTCGGTTTTGCCTGGCAAATGGTAGGATCACTAAGTAATTGAGAAGATAATAGTGTCCTTAGCTACTAAAGTAATTCCTCACCTTATGTGGAAGCTGAAGGTTCATTACCATGTTCACAAGAGCTTGCCACTTGCGCCTATCCAGAGCCAGGTAAATCCAATTCACAGTCTCCATCCCTGTGTCCTTAAGATTCATTTTAATATTATCCTTCCACCTACGCCTAGATGTTTTGGACAGTCTCTTCCCTCCAGATTTTCCAACCAAAATTTTGCACGTATTTCTCATCTTCGCCATGTGTGCTACATGTCCCGCCTGTCTTGTCTTAATTGATTTTATATCTTTCTTTTGTTATCAGATTTGCTAAAAAAACTTTTGAGTAAACCCTTTTTTTTTCTTCAAGTTGGATGCTGAAAGTATGCTAGTAAAATGTAACATCCTTCATACGCACTGAAGACTCAGGAGCAATGACGTCGGTTGCTGATGGTAAACGGAATTCCGTACATATACGTTAAGTGATACTTGACGAAATACTGATGACATAATCAAGGTAAACATCTATTACTATTCCGCTGTCATGAGCAGTTGCGATCATCTGCCTGAACGTGTGGCCTACTTTTGTTATTGCAGTTCAACCTTACCATGTCTCTCTTCTGACCAAAGTGTTGTATGTATCAAGGGCATAAATGCCCCGGTGGGAAATATACGATCATAAAGCATGTCTGGAATGCGAAATAATTCAATCAAAATGAAAACGAATGAAAGTAGCCAAGACTACTAGTAAGTTCTCGAACAAAGAATTGACGGATGAAAAAGTACGCATGATACGAATATCTTGCACGAATTTCAAGCTGCTATTTACATGGAACAGGAATTTGAAGATTGTCTCATGACAAGTACCGCTGTGACCGGACAGTTCTAGTAGTATCACCCATTGTTTGAGGCAGGCTTTCAGTGACGAACAATGACAAATAGTAACATGTATTTCACTTCATCATTCTCACATTTTCAAAATATTTTTGTAAAGTTTTGCATTTGTAAATGGTTATGATGCAGTTTTATTGCGCCGAGCAGCTTGGTGTAGCGGTAACGTTCTAGAGTTGTACCCGACAAGTCCGTCATCCACCCTCCTGATTGAGAATTTTCGTTATTTCCTCAGTCGTGAAATGAACGTCGAGTAGAGTTTAACGAAATACAAGGGAAAATAATTTCTAATTACGTAGTGAGTATGCGGTTTATAATTCTTCATCTATGTCAGTCATTTGAGTCCGTATTGTTCAGTCATTTGAGTCCGTATTGTTTAGGTTCTGAGCCGGGATAGCTCAGTCAGTATAGTGACTAGCTACGGGCTGGACGACCGGGGTTCGATCCCCGACGGGGGCAGAGGATTTTTCCTCTAGCCTCTGCGTCTAGACCGGCTCTGGGGCCCACCCAGCCTCCCCTACAATGGGTACCGGGGTCCTTTCCCGGGGGTAAAGCCGGCCGGGGCGTGATGCTGACCACTCACCCCCATCTAGTGCTGAGGTCAAGGAAGAGAGGAGCTATACCTCCACTCCCCCCAAGCGCCTACATGGCGTATAGTGGGACAAACTTTACTTTACTTCATTGTTTAGGTTCTATTCCCAGCAGAAATTTTTATTTTATTTACCACGTCCGGCTTTCTTTTCAATAGTTCTGTCGGGTTCATTTGCAGAAATAAAGCGACCGGACCTTGAATCTCACTACCATCGTTAGTGATTGGGTCTAAAAAGTGTGGAGCTTTATTTCCATTCCCCCATACGTCTTCATGGCGTGGCACATAGAAGCAGGAAGAAAATTGTTTTAGGTTATCTTTATCTTCAATATAACTCTGCGTCACGTCTAATGCAGAATTATATGAAGTTATATGATCCCTGAGTTATGCCGCATATCAAAACTTTATGTGTGAAGACATTTTACATAGATAAATATAACAGAATAAAGATATATAGGTAGCATTAATATGCTGTAATTTTAAAGACCAAGAGTTATTTCTGACAAACCCTGACTGTAGCTTACTAACGATGCATTTTATCTGATCGTTTCTGCTTTGTTTCAGTGTATGGAGTACCAGTGACACACGAAAATGAAAATGAATTTTTATTTTTAGTTATTTATAGTGTTAGCCGGGCTAACATGGTTAACATGAATGCTCCGGCCCCTGTACGGGGGTTACCGAACTATGTTGTTACGTAGCTTATTGGTTGATTCTTAGTTCATTTAATGACGCTTCTTCAAGCACCTTTGTTATATATTTTCCAAGAACCCCTTTTGCCCATTGTATAGGAGGCTGGGTGTCTGCCGGAAATTGAACCCAGGTCTACTGTCCCGAACCTAGTCACTCGTGTTTTCCGGACCGAGCTGAGTTCAAATCGGGTTAACGCGCCACAGAAAAGCAAATGCAAACACACCTCACTCTTCTTTTCAGAAAAGTGTAATCTCTCTTGAAAGAATTTTGTTGTCGTTACCACATTTTTAAACAGAATAACAGATAACAAAGAAATGTAACAGCGCTTAAGAAAGTGAATGGCTTAGTATGACTCAAAAAGTAAATTACACCTGCTCTTAATTCCGTGAAGCAAGAGTGGGGAGAGTCCGTTGGATGTGCGCTTCGAAGAACCTAAGTGAATGTTGAAAATGCTTCACCAACCGTGAGATGTGGACTCGAGGGTCGTTGAAGTTCATATAGAAGGGACCATTTTAATATAAGAAACTCTAACCTTCTTATTATAGTGAGGCCTGCATTTATTATACGCCGAGAACTTCTTCTCACTACCGGCTTAAATGTTTCCATAACGGAATAAGTATATAAATTAGAAGGTGTAGTTGACGTCTGCCCAGTAATAGAAATGAGGAAAACGGAAAAGAGGAATTCAGTTACTCTTAATTAGGGAAAGGGATTATCACAAGCATAATTAATGACCGCAAAATGTCGACATCCGAGATCGTATTTATGAGTAAGAAAACGTGTTCATTTAACGCATGGCGACCACATATCGGTGAAAGACAAAGAGCGGAAAGATGGTTTTAGATGCATTTATTTTCTTTTGTGGCTCTGCATGTCTAATTAGTCTTAATTGCATCATAGGTCTGTTGTTACAAACCGAATCACAAGAACTATGGGGTTATTTTATGCATGATTCAGTCTCTTCAGAAACATCAATAAATGGATGTCGGCGTTACCTAAACTAGCGGTTCCTTGTAGGATCTAAGGTTCTCACGGCGATGAGTACGAATATTGCTGGTTTCGCCCATATGATGGAGGCAGCAAGGACGTCTATCAGACTACGCGACGTTACAAACCAGAACACAGCTATCTTCTTAGTGGTTCCTAATTGGACTGATAGAAACAGACATTAAAATCGGTTGTTTTAGCTTTAATGTAGGAACTGTGCCCTCAAATACCAACTGTAACCGTCCTTTCACTCCAAACTTTCCATCAGGACGCCCGGCTGGTTACAAGGGGTTTTCTGTTGGGTTTCGTTTTGGTAGCTCAAGGCATGGACTCTCGCCTTCAGGGAATATACGTGGTGGCTATGAAGGGTTCCAGAAGCAAGGTGCGAGGCGGTGGGATACGAGGGGATGTAGTCCGATAATTCTGTATTAGTTCACTTTTTATCTTTCCTTCTCTCCTCGCCGAGTGCAGGACTACCCGCGGTCGAGACTGCTACGTAAGTGATTTTTGGAAGCCCCTTGCTGGACGCACACCGCGTTCAGCAAGACTTTTGAATCTGAAGAGAGTGTTCTCATTGGCTGAGTGGTTCATCACCGTAACCTTACAAATTTGCCGCCGATAGCTTATTTTAAATCCATTGGTGGTTAGTGACGTGATTTATCCTAAGTCTTCTAACGGCTAAAACACATCTGGAAGATCTTACTCATTCGATCAAGTCGAGCCACCGATCATAAAATCACCCGTTCATCTGGTCACGTAGCTGGCGCCAGGCAGTCGCCCGGTGGAACAAACAAGTCTCCCAAAATGTGGCCCGAACTAGCGATACTAACCATCAACTCGGGAAAATTCAATAAAATTTGATTATAAATTCCGATTAAGGAAGGCGCTACCGAAACAAAACTAACTTAGGCCCCTCTCCTTGCGTATAAACTGAAGTAATCGCCAAAAGTCCAGTCTAAGTCCATCTCCGGTCCGCCTGCTCGAGAATCGAACTCAGAGTGGGCTGTCACACAACATACATCAAAATCCATCTAGAACTTTTTAGAAGTTAAAACATGCAGATAGACAGATAGTACTTCCCCATTGTGAGTCCATTTATGCAGTTCATATAAACATCGTAGGAGAATAAATTTATTTATTTCTTATCGTTCATTTAGGTCTGTTACCTATCTAGGTATCCGAACTGTCTGAAATTAAATTAATAAGTCGAACCATTGAAATTGTTCTGCTTTGTGTGTGTTATCCTATAAAGACAGAGGTTTTGACGATAGTCTGAAGGTGTATCTGTCGATTAATTGATTGATTGATTGATTCTAAGACCCTGGCCGCTTTTATTTCAACAGTAAAGATTGAATAGTGAAAAGTGAGATGGGAAAATGACGATGTTGTTCTGGATTTTGACTTGTAGGTCTTCAGCACTTTAGATGGAGACAGTATGTTTCTGCGTGGCGTTGGTACGTACTTACAAGTGCACACGGTGTTGCAACCCAGAAGATCGACATCGAATTCTTGAAGTTTTGTTCATGGAATTCTTCTTCATGTTTCCTCCTATATGTCATATTATTTAACACAGTACAGTGCCTCCAATTAGGACCTGCTCTCACAAGTCTTTCAGTTATCTTCGAAGGGTCGAAGTTCAAGGGTGTCTTTTTCACAAGCGCAGAGAGTGGTCATTGTCGGACACTACCTAGCACCTATTTATTACGTAACTTGCCAGAATGTGTTTAGAGATACATTTCCTGGTTCTCCTGTGCCAAACAAATAGACTGTGTCTAGTCTGGTGAACCGTTTCCGTGAGACAGGAAGATTTCAGGACAGAAACCCTTTCGGTCGACCTTCAGTGATTAGTGGCGATTGTTTGGACGATAAAGCATGCATCGCTGAACTCTGTGGACACTTCAGACTTTTAATATAACATTGCTTTTTTATTTTATGAGACCTTGTAAAGTATTTGGAGTCGCCACGTCTACTCATGAGAATTTATGTATTTATGATCCTGCGCTCTTGCGTGTAGATTATACTGAATTGTAATTACATAATCCGTCAGATGAATTGATTGTTCACCGAAGTAATTTTTCCATAATTTAATCGCTAAGTGACTTTTCCTGTTTTCCAGCGTTGCACCATTCAGCATTTTGTTTACAGATCAATATAGAATTTATAATTTGTTTAAACATAGTTAATTTCTTTCTTCGCCTACACAAGATACTGACCTGTAGTATATAGAGAGCTTAAAAAATCTTTATAGAATATTGTAAACTAAGATAATTACAACAATAGTAACTAATATTTTTATGCATACTAAAATAGACATTTCTTCGTGTTGCAACTCATCATTTAGCAGATACAGAGCCTTCTGGACAGTGCTTTAAATTACTTAAGTTTAAGGACTTAGAAATTAAGTGATGAGACCATAATTTAATTGGCGGTTTTATATGTTTCTCGCTATCAGAGAGGGAGATGGCTGATGTAATTTACACAGCGTCTGTTGCGAAACAAAAGCACAACAGATATGCGTGGAGTGTGCACGTTGGGATAAATTACATCCCAGACGCTACTTTCTCAGGAGTAGCACTACTTTCTACTTCCTGCATGTATGGTAATTATTGCAAATTTATTTGTGGTTAATATGATCCATTTGGTACTTTGAAACTCGCAATTATTTCGTTTATTCCATTGCAGCCTCATCTTCCTCTTCCTGATGTTTGACGGGAAGATAGCAAGAAGAAACTGAAAATCATATTACCGTAATGTGGGTTATTACTGTGGTTTCTAATGCAGTTTACTGCGCCTCTTACAAAATATGTAACTGGAGAGTAATAAGAACTTGTACGCGTGTCTCGTTTTCTCCAAGCCACAAAGAAAGAATGTCCAAGAATTGCATTCAAAATCTGATGTTAACGACGCGGACTGTACAGAGTATCTTGGATATAAATGGATTTTACTTAATGTTCTTTATGTGAATGATTGCAAATCTAGGAACGCGGAGGTAGGCCTACTGCAGATAGTCTAATTCCATGATCGTCTCATTGTTACAGGAAGAATTTCGTTAACTTCCTTCGCCCTTTTTCTTCTGAAATGAAGTATTAATAATATGTGGCGAATGGAAGAGAAACCGTAGGCACAATAAAGAAAGTTTCGACTGATGAGATAGAATATAAAGAATTTCTATCCATGTTTCTGCTTGCAAGAATAATTGGACTCAAGAAAAATAAAACAGATTGAAAACATCTGCTCTACAAATATTCTAAAATAGGGCTCATAGCTAAATTTACCAACCAGTAATCTGCCTGCTTGCCTCCAGTAGCCAGTCCAAAACATTTGTTCGGTGTAAATAAATAAAGTTACCGCTCGTCCTAGCACCAGCAGTTGATACAGGTCGAAGAACGGAAGAACGGAACTTCTCAGCACGAAGATCGTTGCCCCATAAATAGTGTACGTTTTGTGATGAACGAAACTACATCCTTCCTGTGTAGTCAATTGTATGTTATAACATCATAAGTAGGCTGCTGCAGAAATTGTACGTCCCGGTAAAGGTGAAAATAATCAGGCCGTTTCTCAATGCGATGTTCTTACTTACAATCCTTTAATGTACAGAAAAATAAAGAAACAATAAATATAACTTCCTGTGGAATAATGTTTATTGTCTGATATACCAAGCGTGGTATAAATACATACACAAATGAAACAAATCTCTGCTTCCGCTTTAAGAGTTCTTGACCGCATTCTCACATCTTCGTCGTCCGTTTCGCAAATGCTTCTTTTTCATGTTATATAACGGACTTTGTGGGCATGACCAGGAGTATGAGAAATATAGAACAAAACATTACCATTCTAAGGCAAAGGGAGGAAATAACAGTCATCATTTCGATGTAACGTGTACAGCAAAAGTGATTCAGACATTTTATTGTCTGTCTTGCCTATTTACTGGCCACATTTCAGCTGCATTTTTCTGACCTACTTAGGGAATTCCGCAATAAACGTAGATCGAGACAGTGTGTTGAATGATGTTGTTGTTATTCTGAGTTTTGGCGCCATGTGGACTAGTAGGTAGATGCCAGAGTTTCGGAAAAATGTTGGCATCTACCTTCGCGAACCCAGATTATCATCATCACCATCATCATTCTCACTGCTCTAAAATCATCAAATCTCACATAGCTTGGTGAACGTTACGTGCTGTTTGAATTGGAATAAATGTTCCTACAATTCTCAGCGGGTGTACTGTGGCAAATTTAACTTTTATTAAATTGTTTAAAGTAAAACGGACGTACGAGGTGCGATCGGAAAGTTTCACGACTGTGTCAATAGAGGGCGAACCGGATGTAGTACGAGCTTCTGCCTTTAGGGGGTGCGGCCTACATTCATAGTGAATCAGTGTGCCAGCCGGCATCATCGAATTAGCATTTGTTTTGGTAGTGCATTACACCAACCCTCCTGCGATTTCGGAATGGCGTGTGCATCAAATTTTGCCAAAGACTCGCCAAAACGGCTACGGAAACCGATGAAATGCTAAAGCAAGCATTTGGGGAATCCGCAATGGGTCGTGCACAAACTTTTGTGTGGCGTTCACGTTTTAAAAATGGCCGAACCTCTGTCGATGATGACGAGCGTTCTGGACGACCATCTTCGAGCACAACGCCCGAAAATGTTACGAAGATTCGGCAGGCCATTCACGAAGATCGACTTCGTACCATCAACGACTTGTGCGACATTGTTGGGATAGGCTATGGGGCCTGTCAGCTGATTCTAAAGGAAGAACTCCACATGCGACGCATCGCAGCCAAGTTTGTGCCAAGGCTCCTGTCTGAGGACCAGCAGCAGAATCGACTTCTCGTTTGTCAGGAGCTCAAAGATCTTGCCGGATTTAGCTCCGTGTGACTTCTTCCTCTTCCCAAAGATGACAATTCAGCTAAAGGGAAGGAGATTTGAGACGATAGAAGAGATTCAGGCAGAATCGCAGATGGTGCTTGACAGGCTGACAAAGAAAGATTTCCAGGGATGCTTCCAGGCTTGGCAGCGGCGCTGGGATCGTTGTGTTCACTCCCAGGGGAACTAATTCGAGGGTGATGGATGAATTTAATACCTGAGATAAGTGTACGGGTTTTTATACGCGCAGTCTTGAAACCTTTCGATCGCACCTCGTACAATAGCGCGAGTAGACGTGAAGGTGAAGACTTCGCAAGTTTCATCCATCTACAAGTCTCCTTTTAGAGATTGTTCATGTGCTAGTATGTTATTACTTTTACTTTTGTTTCGCATTGCATATTATACATTAGAATTCTTTTTCTGGCAAACTTCGGCCTGAACTGACAATGGAGATTACCATGGGATTATTTCGGGAGACGGGACATACAGTCTCAATGCTGGGATTCGCATTCTAACAAGTACAGCGTCTTTTTCCGACAGTGGATGACACCCCCCCCCACAAAGAAGCAGTTCCTGAAAGGGTATTAACTTTCTGTGTCTGTGTGTTAAACACCATAGTCTGGCGGTGATTCATGTTAAATCCTTTCGTCCTACATGACGTCCGAGTAAGAGTTTTGTCATGTTTGTCTTCTGGGTTTTAATGTCGAGTGGACGTGTCATGTAGAAAGATGTCGACGTCTTGGATTAAAGATGGGGGCAGTATGCTCCTCCGATATGGAATATGCTTTCTCGTGGTCGAGAAAGCATCGGATTTTATACTTTAATGAAACTGAACTAATGGCTCCTAGTGATTGCGGGTTGCTGTATGCATTAAGAAGCTGTGAAAGCGTTATGTGTGTTTCGGTTCATAAGGATTTGTTTGGATTATAGACTCCGACCGAATGTCATGATAGTACTCCTACTTCGTAATCCGAATGCCTCGGGCTTTAATGTCAGCGTAAGGACCGGGTGTTCCGATTCAGGTTCCTCGTAATTTTGGTAGTCCCTCGAGGCAAATTCCGAAAAAGTAACATTAGGTGCAGATCACATCCTTCCACGTCCTTCGTAATTCATCATTTACAAAAATCCCCTCGTTCAGTGTTACACATAACTTGGCGCTAAATCTGGTTACTTCCGGGATCAGATATTGCATCATATCGAAATCACTGCATTATAAAATGGAAGTAGTAATGATTACAAAAACCTCAACGTCTTCAACATGACCAAACAAGCAGAAATAAATATGATCCCTATGTTGAAGTGACACCTGCCATTTACAATGGCGACATTGCCAGAATAAATTACATTCATGCACGGTCGCATACTAGTTTTGAAATCATGTGAAAGATTCGCTTTCTTTCTGAGGAACACGTATAAAAAACTAATCTTACGTAATTCTTCAAAGTGATGTTTCGCAACTGTGAAGATGGCATGGGAGTACAAATTATGCTGATGTGGCGAGTATAGATAGAACTAGTTTGTATTGCTTCAGCAAGTTCCCAGGCTAATTGCAGTAAAAGTTAACTACGATTCAATAAAGATGCTACTGCATGTTAGAAGCATTCTATCTCGATGCCTGACAGCTTTCATTCTTCTGATTTGTTTCTTTTGGTGAGCCGGAAAACAGGTATTGGACTTACGAAATACGAAAGTAGAAATATAAAACTCAGAAAATAAGAGAAAGGTTTCGATTTAATGTTACTATGTCGTATTTGAATAGATTTACTGATTGTCCCCGTCCGAATGTTCCGTCACTACACTCAGTACAAGAATCTTCCAGAAACGTATTTCAGAATAAATTAGTGATTCATCGAGCTTGCTGTGTCAGCCAACACAAATTTATTTATAACTCAATAAAATAAAGTATTTGGCCGCCGAGAGTACGTAGACCAGTAGGACTAAGTCGTACCTATCGGAGTTGCGGAGAACCTCTTTCAGGCAGCATTGACCCTCTCTGGGGAGCAGTACCCTTCTTGAGAAGCTCGTAGTCGTTCCTAGCAAACCCAAAGCTCATTACCGTTTTACAAGGACCCACAATTTTGGAATAACACGGTTAGTGTGTCAGTCAAATTGTATGCTTCACCAACTTAAACATTTAATGGTTTTCCTCATTCTGCCCAAGCAAATGCCAGGTTAATAGTAGGCCTGCTTTCAAGGAGGTAACAACAGCCTACTTCCAAATTTGTACATACCAGCTGACTGTTGTATTCGACGCTGTGTTACCTCTTAAAGCATCGCCGGCAAGTAACAATTTATCAGTTAATAGAGTGTCGGTGTGAAGATTTTCGTCAAATAGGTTGTGAGAATGTGAATCTGATCTTTGTCTACTGATGAAATAAATCTTGCAATACTCTGTTTTCCTGTGTTGTCAGGCAAACTTGTCTTAAAATTTAACGTGTCCTGGGACGACGATATTGGACTATCATCTTTGATCATGGGGCTAGTTTATTCTGACTAAAGTTTTCTTTTCATAATTCATAACGTAAATTTATTACCTTTTCTCCTATGCTGTTTGAAAATATTTAATATCTTAATAACACATTCTATACATTTTTAAACAAGAATGTTCACAAAATCCTAGATTAATTTCTTTGTACACAGATTTCAATATGCATGTCAATTTAAACAGAATTCCGTCGTTAAATAATGTATTGGACTGTTGTGTGTAGCGTTTTGAAAAACAAGAAATGAAACTTCTTCGTTTCGTGGTTCAGTGGTATTCCATACACTGAAAAACAGCAGAATCATCAGATAAAATGTTTCGTTATTCAGCTAGCCAATTCAGCAAAGTTTTTGCCTCTGGAATATGTAAATTTATTCATTATGTTCTGGTAAATATTCGCAGTTTTTACAAGTGTATCGATGTGTCGTATCTTAATCAAAATCTGTTCAGTACTGTAATAGATTATTTGGGATCGGACAAAAACAACCTTTCCATTATGCTTTCGTGTGATACGCTTTATTAAAAGAAGAGCACGGAATCCGTTACGAGTACATGATGGACTCCATATCGGAATGTATCTAGAGCAGGAAGAAAATGATTGCAAGCATATGTTACTGGAATGTGGAAATTTGTTTAATGATAATATTGGAACTTTATCATATGGTTATATTCTATACAGCTTTCAGACCTACGTAAGATTTAATCCAGCAGCCAATAACACCTTGCTGTATTGTAGCCTACCTTCCGCATTCGTAAAAACGTGCAGGGGAGGTCATAAATTCCTAACATTTTAGTAGGACCGAGATATAAAATTTTTAAATTAAGGTGATCAAGAAATTGTTTCATTCACAGTGAAGTAATGTGTCTTATTAAATATATAAGAAAAATCAATATTTGAAGCCTAGAGGGAAACATAAATAGGTATTTTATTATAACAGTTATAATATACGTATAGATATACAGCATTACAATTAGTTGCCATGCATTAATATTTATTAATCATGTATTGCCCGTGAGATGAAACATGGCCGTAAATAGAATAAGATTGCTAAACATAGGCTGAGACCATCACACGACAATATGAAATGCTGACTGTCGTCACTTTATAACATCAATAGAACAAGTACCGCTGATCGTATTCTTAAATGCATTTAAGAATGACGAATTATTCAGTTTCAATATAAAAGCAGATCCCAGTATGTTCGAATTTCCACAGATTCATTGTGGAAACTGAACTCAAATATCAGTAGGAAGTGTTCCCGTATTCTTCTCTGCATTGTCACTTCCACTTAAGCATGTGCAGTATGAAATGGGCAATGTTCATTCAGCTCAAAACCACTGTTCATCCTATCGCTATCCCATAAGGAACTCGTTTGTTTCTCGATGTAATCCGTTTCCTTTATGAAGCTGCGAATCTTTGGGAGACAAAGCCGACTCATCAGCGGACGATGTCGACGAGCCAGTGCTTTGTGCGACATCAGAAGTGGAAGTGGCCAAAAGATCAAATTCGCTTTCTGCTTGCCTCGCCGGCTCGTGGTCGTGAGGTGGTGTTTCTGGTTGAGATCGCTGAAAGACGACCCTGGAGTAGCCGGCACCAGTCGCTGCCGCCAGCGTTGACGGTAAGAAATCGCTGCGTTGTTTGGAAGGAGTGTCATCGGATGGGACGTCTGTGTCGGATCTGGAAGTGTCAGGAAACGGGCCGCTGTGGGAAGTGGGATATATGTGATGTGAGTAAGGTCCAGTTTGTTCGGATTGATATGAAGCGTATTCAAGTGAAGTTCCATCTAGCTGAGACTGAATGTTATGTTGTTGAGGGAGCGAATATGTACTTTGTCTTGCAGACGTGTCTGCGGCAGGTGTCAGTGCGGCGTGGTTGTAAAACTGATTCTGATATTCTGTTTGGAACCCTGAATTTGCATAGTTGGTTTCGGATGACACAGCAGCGTATGGTGAAGTCGGTTGGCCGTATGAATTTATAGGACTACGTGGCTCCTGAATAGAACTTGGGTATGAAACCATGGGTGAATGAAACGAATTAAAAGGTTCTTGTGACAGGGAATGTGATGGCTGAAATGAGGTTGCATCTTGCGAAGGTCCATATGTTAGGGATACTGGGACTGAGATGCCATAAGTCGAAGCTGTATTTAAAGCAGGATATACGGGCTCTCCTTGCTGATGCTGGGGGACCTCGTATATCGGTACCGCGTCCTGTGGAGGTGGTCCATATGTGTTATCTGGCACTGTAGAGGGCCCTGGCTTGGAATACTTCAAAACATAGGGACGCCCCACTCCGGTTTCTTGGAATTTGTAATTGGATGGTATTGAGATGGGAGGAAGGTTTGGTAGGTCTAATAAATTTGCTACACCAGCTTCTGGAGCAGTACCTAGAAAAGAATTCGGAATGTGGTTAAGAATATATCCATCATTTCCCCGAATAGGCTTCCCTTTTTCTATTTGATCACCTTTTCTAGATGCTTCCGCGTTTTTGCTGTCGCCAGATTTGCTGAATAAAGAATGTCCAAACTTTGTTTCCTTGAATTCAGCTACGCCTTTCAATCCTGGAATTTTACTTAATAATCCCCATTTTAAACTAGAATGTTTAAGATCACCACCTGATTTTAGTTTTGAAATAAGATTATACTTCAATTTGAGAGGCGCGGTTAAAACATCATATTTCGAAGGGAGAGAGCTCCTAATGTTCTCAATAGCTTTACCTAGCGTCTTCAGTTTTGAAATAATGTGTTTCTTTGCAGAGAAAGGTGCAACAAGAATGCCATATTTGATACGTTTTACGCCTGTATTGAATTTTATTAACTTTATTGCCACATGTTTACCCAATACCTTCAGTGGGATGTAACTTTTAAGAATTCCAAGTTTAATTAATTTTGAAAGAATGTGACCCTTTAATCCAATTGACTTGCCTAAAACACTTAATTTCAAGGGAATTCCAATTTTTGAAAACTTTTTAAATTTTGAAAAGAAGTGTTTCTTAACTTTGAATGGTATAGAGAATATTGCAGCCTTCAGTGGCGAATGCTTTTTCCCAAATACCAATTTTTTCACAAGGTGTAGTTTAAGTGGAAAATGTCCTTTTATGATGCGGTGCTTACCTAGTTTCCCTAAATCTGAAACAGCTTTCAATAACGCAGGTTTACTTGCAGCGACTACTTTCCATGGTAATTTATTTGTTATAACTTTAAGCTTTCCCAGTTTTCCTATATTTGAAATGGCATGTCCCTTCAGTGCTGTATTGAATTTAAAAAGCGGATGGCTGTTTATAACCCCAAGTTTACCTAATTTTCCTGACTTTGATAGAAACTTACCTAGCACGACATGTTTGGTAACTTTCCCTTTTATTCCGATGTCGCTTTTAGCTGCATTTCCACTAAATTTAGCAACAGTGTTGTACTGTGAAGCGAAATTGCTAATGTCCTTTGTTGTAGACAGTGGATAAACAATGTTAGATTCCAGAAACCTAGGGAACGCACCTTTAGGTTTCGAAGGGCTGTTG
>NW_019060413.1:754524-830981 GCF_000696155.1 Zootermopsis nevadensis
TTCGCAGCCTGGTCAGCAAAGATCCGGATGATGAAGCCGTTTCTGTTGGAAATAGATTTACTAAAGACGCGAGGGAAGACAATTCAGTACCGCGAATGTTGGATGGCAGTGAAGGTGGACCATATGTACTTGCAGGTGCGCCATTAGACTTCGCATGAAGAAGACTTACTAAAGATGCCAATGCGGACAGTTGTTCGAAACTCAGACCCGCAGTAGAAGAAACTGAGTTTGGTTTTTGGGTTAGAAGACTGGCCAGAGAACTAATTGACGACAAAGGAGATGTGATAGATGATCCGTCTTCAGGCAGTATGCTAGTCAAGCCGCTGAGATTATCCAGTGCTGAGAGCGCAGCAGAACTATCTCCTGCGGTAGAACCAGACGATTCTGGTGGACCGTAGGTGTCTTTAGGAGGACCATAGGATTCTGTAGGACTTCGAGGTTCATTAGGGCCATATGTCTCTGCGGGAGGACCATATGATTCTGACGGTGACTCGTAAGCTGTTGGAAGTGCCACAGGTGTAAAATCTATGCCTTGGTATTTGTGAACTTTCCACAGAGGATGATCATTTAGAGGTGCAATTTCGCCTATGGCAGACGTAGAAGCGGCCTGATTATCCTCTGTCTCTTTTTCTCCTCCCAGAAATGAGGGTATTGATAAGGTTCGAGCTTGAGGTTTCTTTGAGACAGCTGAAGAATTCTCTACTGGAATTACTTCTTTGCTCGATCTGTATGTAGAGAGTCCGAGAGAACTTCTGGAAGTGCCAACTGGATCTTCCTCGTGAGGGTCTATCAGGTTGTTTCTGACGTCACTGCTCTCTTGATTGTAGTTGTCATTGGGTACCTCTCCAGTCTTTGTCCCAGCAACTAACAGAAGCAACAGAAACGTTGACGAAGCCCGTAGTGACCCCTGCAACGTTGAAACAGTATTGTGAATTGTAGGCTAATATCACACGCTACTATTGACATTGACAGCAAGTTTCAAGGACGGGCTAAAACATCCTTTAGTATCTCCGTCTGCCTAATGAAGGCGCAAAAGTTTATAAACTACTACCATTGCTCCTGCTATTACTACTCGTACTTCTACTAATAATAATACAAATTGGTAATTTGTTTTTGTGCTTAATTTCCGTCAGTATAAGTGTCTGCTTCTGTAAATCAATAGTCGCAATAGTTTCAAGTCAGAAGGGTGAATGGAGAACGGTTGGGGTTTGCTTTCTACCTGGAGTACCACATTCTGACTCGATCTGGGGCCCGCCCATTTGAATCGGGACTATTTGTCGGACTTAAAAGCAGCCGACTACTTTTCTTCATACATTGCCGGGATCTAGAATGTGTGGAGTTTTTTTTTTCACGCACTGCACGTTATACGTCTTCATGACATGGACCTTCGGCGCTGGTTTAATTTTAATTTTCCTTCGTTCTTAAGCCTTGAAACTTTATTTATATAATTTGTATAATGCAAACACTCTCAATGCCACGAGACAGATTTAGGAGTATGGGGTGAAAAGGGAAAATATGTATTTCAATTTACTTTAAATTGAATTAATATATAACGAATGTGAAGTGTCGTAGTTATTGTAAAATATGACTGAGAGAACCAGTTTATGCTTCAAATACATCAAAGTCCCTGCAGGCAATATTACTAGCTGATGTGTATAGCAGAAGGACAATTTTTAGTTGAAGGGCTGGAATTGAGCATACAAAGGTCTCTGAGAAACCGAGTAGGGACTCGAAAACCAACAGATTCTAAAAGCAGAGGGTAGTATTTAAAACGAAGGTAAACTTGGATAAGGAATAGTGCATCAAGGTGATTCCTTGTCTTTCATTAAGGTATGGAGTTTTAAATAATCTAAAGCGTTGGCACAGCTGTAATGGAAATGGTCAGATGCAAAACGAAACGATTATAACAAATGGCTGCAAACTTCTGCTGAATATGTTCCAGTTTGTTGGCGTCAGTAGTCGTAATAGAATTAAAAAACAACGACTAAGGGTAAATATAGCGTCCTACATGCAATCAAGGGTAGAGAATGCAATTAATTAAGTGCGAACAAGATACAACAACTTCATACACTGAGAAAATGTGTGGTCAACATGATTATAAAGTTGAAATTTAGAATCATTAAGTACTTCCTGGTCCTTGACAGAGTCGGAACTGGTTATAGAGGTTTGACAACGTTTATTTATACTCTTGGACAAATGCATTACTTGTTCTAGAGAAGGAACTAACTCTGGGTTTGCTACTATTGAGTTTCACGAAGTTAGCAGTTTACCAGCCTTGTACAGAATCAGATTGTCACATTGTTCACCATTTCTGATGATAATAATAACAGTTCGTTCTTAATATAAATTCAATATGCACGTTAACTTAAACTGAAGAACAAAGAAATTTCGCGTAAATTCACAGGTAGTCTACCATAAAATGTAAAATGCCTTTTTTTCATGAAATACTAATTACCATCGTTTTACACTACAGCGAGATGATTAAATCAAAATAGAGAATTGTGGAAAATGCTGTGTCTGTTATTATTAATACATAAAATTAAACAGTGCCGAGTATCGTAACTGAGAATTTTTGTGATCTCCCTCATTATTTCATACGAATTCTTGGAATATTATTTTAATGTACCACAACCGCCTCCTTCCCAGTTTCTTGCTTCCAACCTGTCACAGTTATCTTTTCATCTCATTTTAGTAGCCTTTAAACAATCGAATGTATATCAAATCTAAAAGTTCGTGACGATGGTGAGTTATTAAAGTAAAAAGTTCTTTGGATATTTTCCATCGTCTAAAATAATAAAATACACAATGAAATTGAAACGACGTTTCGGAGATGGAGCTCTATCTCCGTCTTCAGGTACCTACTCTGTTGGGCACAATAGATAGAGCTAATCCCTATCTCCGGACCGGAGATTGAGCCCCATCTCCAAAACGTCGTTTTCTATCTTATTATTTTACTAGACGATGGAAAATATTCAAAGAACTTTTTATTTTAATCGGATGCATGCAAATTATGAAGAAGTGTTCACTCCGTTTCAGTACATACCATGTCACTCATACGGCGGTGTCTTGACGAACTTCTTTGGCCCTCTTCACCAAAATAAAAGTGTTTAAACGAGTGTATGTATATTGATACTGTCTTATATATAGGTATATGCACTCACTGTTAACATCGCGAGGGGTGGGGGGATTCATCCCTCTCTGCATCCTAGTGACCGAAAGTAGGTCCACCCCTTCGCCACTTTTCCGAAATTGGGGTTGACATGTAACGGTGAACTTTGTACAAACACATTTGGTACTAGAATTGTACATATTGACACAGTTTATTCCGACCGGTTATTGTAGTCAGATTTTTAATAAAGTGGTTTTTAAGACCGTGTTAGTGACTGAAGCTAAAAAGTAATTTTAATTGAAAATTAAAGAAATAATGCGTTCCGACGTATTAAAATTTATTTGGACTAAGTAACATTAATTTGAAAACTTTTCGATGTGGTTAACATAAATATGAAAAGTTATCTGGAAGGCTATAGCTTTTAAAACGATATTTGTATCTGCAGTAAATGGACATCAGAGTAAAGTACTGATGAATGCAAAATAGCAAAGAACTCATTTGTACTTCTTTACAGTAGACTACAGAATGCTCTGTGTGAGCATTCTGTACATGTTTACAGCTATTCTGTGAGCTGAGTTGGACATGTGGAATGAATGGAAGCCGAGAAATGCACACATTTTAGTCGGAAGACTTGACGGGAATAGACCACTTGGAATATCTATTCGTAGATAGTAGGATAATATTAAAATGCATCTTAAGAAAGATAGTGTCAGGACTGTGGACCAGATTAATATTTCTTAGGATAGGAACTAGTAACGAATTTTTTGACCATCTGAACTACTATTAGCTTCTTAATAAAACTGTGGTTTATGGATTTAGATAAAGATACATATATATACGTACAGAGAGCCCCACATAATCCACGTACTAGCATGCGACAGTTGTGTTCTGCGTTATGGCTAACACCTTTCTAGTTAGTTCACTTGCTACTGCTGTGGGGGGGGGGGGGGTTCCCCGTGTTAAGAGGGATATCCTATACGTACATGCATTGATCCTCAGTGTTTCAAAAGTGAAGTGGAGAAAGTAATTTCTTATCTGATTAATAAAAATAATTTCTAGCACATACGTTTGTCGTAATTAATACAGAGAGCTATTTCTTGATTAATGGTAGGTGGATGTAGCAAAAGAGGATTTAATGTTTGGAGTCATAGCGTGCCACTGTTTAACGGAATTTCATATGTAATACTTGCCAGCAGCTAGGCAAACTGGTCACGAATTTATATGCCATACCGGTTCAACGTAAAAAAATGTTCTGCTTAGGTGTACCACGTGGCAAAGTGAAAGAAACGCTTGTGTTATATTACCATTCAGAAGTTTGGTAGGAGGCGGTCAAGGCTTGATTAAAGGTAATATTTTTAGCGTTTTCCTGTAGGGACTGTAGCAAACCACTAAAAATAGGTTTGCCGGTATTCCTTTCGAGATTTGATTCCAGGAACAATCTCATAAGAAGCAGGAGTGTCAACCACTCAGCCACGAGGTTTGATAAGGGAAAACCTCCCTAAAACATTAACCTTCTTGTTCGCAAAGAACAACATAAACAACGAAGCAAGATTGTCATTATAGTTTAAAGAGCGTATCCCTCGTAACTGTGTATTTCAATTGCTTAATCGCCTAAACGAAGTCTTTACTACTTGACGGTAGGGGCAGTATTTTTCTCCAAAACGTTGGTAATCACGTGCAACACCATAATGCCTTAGAGTCCGCAAGTACAACATGGATGGTTCCATCGCAGTGAGAACGTAAGATCTAGTAAAACATACATTGTGAGTGATCGCACATGAATAAAAATGCAGATAACCGTTGTGAAACGGGGGAGGGGGCAACAGTGAAACATGGCTGTATGAAGTTCGGGAGACGCAGTATTGCATATAACAAATCACAGACTAAGTTCTGCCGAAAGAGGAGGTCTTCGCACTGCCTCAGTGTTCTCCATTTAACTGAGGCTTACAAACCATAACATCGCTCACGTAGCTCATGAAATAATCTTCAGACTGTGTTTGGTTTCAGTAGGCCAATTATAATTTCTGAAGTTTTTGCATTGCTTCATATCTATGCAGATAAAGATTTTTGATTTGCGCCTTTTCAGAGAGCTTCCGAGAAATGCAACTATTGCGTAACTCGAAATACAGGCCTGGATAAACTTTTTTTGTTTTTAAACTGGATTTTAAGCAACTCATGTGACCTAACCTAACCTAATAGACACATTCCATTACCCTCTATGGGGAAACCCGCTGCCCGCTTTCAACATACAATTAACGGCTCCTCTGCTAATTTGTAATTATGAAGATCCATAATGAGCGGAGATCACAACATTGAACGAAGCCAATCTAAGCTTTAGCTCTCTTTCTCGCGACTTTCTCCCAGAAGTAGCTAATGGACTCCGGTCGGGCATCGCGCTAATTATATTAACTTGTAAGCGTTAATTCGATTACGTATTGAAGCATGTAGAAAGAGAATTTCCTTCCGGTGAAAGAAAGTGTTGCAGTATCCCACGCCGTATCTGTTTGCAATAATTCACAGCAGTTCATCTATGGATCAGGGTGACGCAGACACGGATAGGTGGATGGCTGCATGAATGTTTACACTTGCAAGAGACTTACGAATGCTGCCCTCACGTATTCACCTTTGTTCCTGACGAGAAGCTGTGAAGCTTTCACATATTCATACTGGTAGCAACTGTAGATCTTGACCACGTAAAAGTGTAAAATGTCGAAACATAAAATACTGGCTAAGTACTCCTCGTATAAAAAGTTTTAACATAATTTCATATTAACCTTCGAAAATTTCTCGGTGAACAAAGTGACCTTTGTGTTTTAATTCCCCCCAAATATATATATATATATATATCTCTGAATAATGTATAAAGTCCGACGAGTGACGTGGGCCACATATTGTAGCCTCTGGTATAGACATATGAAATCCATTGTGTCATGTGCGTCTGCACGCCACGTCGATCTTTAGACGTCGCTAGTAGACGCGTGTACTTCCGTGGTATAAGCATCGTCGGAGCTGCTGTGTGTTAGGTCCCGAATTTGTCTGAGGGACTGAACCGATTAGGTATGTCCCTTAAATAGCGCTGTCAACTGGACTTGAGTTACGAAAATTACGATCACATGATTTTGTTTACTTTTGTAAAAAAAAATTATGTGAACGACGTAAGTTCCGTTTAGTCGCTCTCAGTCGTTTTCGAAATGTAAGCAAATACATAAATATACAATTACTGGAAATCTGTTGTGTGTTTCATTTTTCTAGAAACTTTAGATTGAAAGTGGATTTACTTTATGTGACAATTTTCTCTGATATGACTTTTTATAACAGGAATTTAGGAATATATTTGTTTTAATGTGAAAGAATGAAATTAAACATGTATACTTTATTATATTCAAGTATTAATAGTTTTAAGACATTGATATTTTAGCACCTCAAGGTAGTATATTTAAAGTTATCACTTATGGAAACTCAATCTGTCCATCGCACAGATCTAGATAATATTCTGCATTGACTTGAACTTTATAACCAATTAATTACACGCCCAAAGTAAATTTAGAAGATAATCGGACGGTTATTTACTCATTTATATAAATGTAAATATTCAAATCCTGTTCCTTTGTTGCATAGTTTGATACACATTCATCTAAATCCACAAAATATTAATTTGTTAGTAAATTTCGTTGATTTCCATCATTTCCATACCAAGAATTATTCAGTACCCTACAAAAGTGTTTTGAAGTACTGTGACAGTTTCATTGACGTGAAATTTTGATTCAAGTCTCGAATAGAACGCAGAAATCAGACCCTATAAGAAGGTATTTAAAAGTTTTAAAGATACCATTCATATATGCTTAATTTATCAGTCTACATTTTTTAACACAGAGATTAAAAATATTTTTTAAAATATCTGTTTTCAAGAGAAGAAGCTTTCTCGTTTCCTTTTCATGTATGTCTGTTGCCATGATATCGATTGTTGTTTCATTGTTGTGCCGAGACTAGTGGCGCCTGCTGCTGCTCTGTGGTAATCATTGGCACCTGACGCTTGTACAACATTCGCCTGTCATAGCTGTTGTTGTTGACGTTTGTTTTCTCGACTTCGCTCTCCAGAAGCTGAAACAAGAAATCATATTATTCCATTAGCTTGATATCAAATTAACTACACCTGACTGCATTAGAAAAGGAATTTCAGGAAGTATTAGGTACCGACAGAGCTTATATTACGTCAAAAGATAAATGACGTGATGATTGTGAATTAGCACGTTGGCGGCGGCCACAAGAATATCAGTACCAATCGGGCTGACTCGCGTTCAAAAGTCTGAAAAATGTGTTCTGGTATTTCCTTGGAATGTTGCCTTAAAATGAAAGACATTCCTCCTCTTTAACCATTCATAGCCACCGTATCATCTCAGTTACTTCATACAGCGTTGTGAAATAGAAGAAGGATGACGCTATGAACGACTCTGAAGTGTTTCGTGATTTCCTTACACCTTCCAGGATATTCCCATTCATTTGATATAACCTCTTCAGTAGAAACAGTATTGTAAAATAACCATACAGAAAACTCAGAACAGTTGATCTCTCTGCCCACGTTCGAAATCGCGATCTGGCAAATACAGAGCGGAAAAGTTTGATCATATGTTCGAGTTCTGAAGACTAGTTCTGTCACTCACACCAGTAATTGCTGTTGAACTTTCACCGAACGTCATATTTAATCTCAACGACAGCGACGCCACTTACTATTTGAAGTTAGAATAACGAACGGATCTTGTTTTGCTGCTTGATGATTCTGTTCCCCGGAGACAGGGGAAGTCACGTAGCACAGCCCTGCTTTAACTCGGGCTGTCTGCAATTTCTGAACAATTGTATGTCCCATGAAAATTTACCTAATTTCTTTGTGAGAGACTGGGCTGGACAGATAATCGCTGTCTCTATTATCATATTCTGTACATTCTTGTGTCACTCTTTTGTATACGTTTTCTCCTTCCTTGAATAATAGGTCGATCCAAAAGAAACACGTGGGAACTTCTGTCTTCTTGATTCTTTCATCATGGTCTTTGGTTCCAAACTGTCTGGAAAATCATAGCAAGAATGGACAGCCTTTGCTATACACGTACCAAAAGAGGGAGTTCAAAAATCAATATTTGTTTACTTGAATGACGGAAAGTTTGACATTAACATTTCACTTGATAAAAAATTAAAAGATCATATAGAGAGAGAAATTTGGAAATTAGAAGGCTAACATTTAAACGAATAAGTTGAGTATCGCCTAATAATTTGCGTGCAATTTGATTAAATGATTCTGAGCACCAGTGTGAATTGTAATTGTAAATTAAATAAGCTGTATAATACGAAACTGAGACATGGGAAATGGGTGGTAGGTAAGAAGAATAATAGAAAGGTGGTATTAAAAGGCAGGAACTTTGTATATGTTACTTTCATAAAGTTTAGGCTTGTAGAATACGAGGAATGTGGACAGTCCTCACTTGTACTGTCAGTGATCGCTCACAACCAAACTACATCTCTCATGAATAAGGCTTCTTCTTGGAAGTTGCGCCGTGTAGTCTGGTAAAAGTTCAACGACGTTTCAGACGTGCTTGCTGCCTCCATCATAGGGCTGATGTGAGAACCTGAAATATCATCTACATCTGCCATATTCCAGAGTATGCATGCCCGTGTCTTTCCGTGTTTTCACTCATTTTTTGGGAATGATTTGCCTGTTTCAGCACTTCTTTTCGTAGCTGGGACTCTTATAATGTACCCAGGGCAACGAGTATAAAACACGAGATAGATCGTGCGTCTCCCCGCTCATCACTGACTGCAGTGTGATTTTCACCGTTGATCGCCCTAGCGTGTATCGAACGAAGTGCCGGTGCAACTTGGCGTGGTATACAGCGTCACGTCTCTTTTGTGTTCCGATCGTGCTGGAACATGTTAATTCTTCTGTAATGCATATCTGTTGCTAATTAAAAAGAAGGGATGTGCTTAGCAAATCCTGGTGCCGTAGACGTACTTTGCAATTAAATCGCTGCACAAAGAAAGTTCTCTAATAACGCGTAAATCGTTGCTTCTGTTCAGTTCAGAGCCTTCTTTCTTCTTTGTCATTTGCCTCTCTAAAGCATTTAAATGTTCAGTCAGAAAGTTGCCTCAACAACAACACATGTCTCTACTTCGGGAGGCACAGGTTCTAATCTTGGTCCTTAAATCGACTGAGGACTCTTTCTTCGTTTTCCCCGGTCCATCAGGGCGAATCCTGGGACAATGGAGTCGAAAATATGCTATTAAAGAACTCAGCCTAATAAATGATTAATTGATCGATTTATTTATTGATATCTTTGAAGAATACATGACTTCTGTTCGTATCTGCGTGTGTAATTGATAGAATATCTGTAAATGGTAGGATGTGAGGTGAGTATGAAGATGGTGTCGTGTAGTCTGATAGAAGTTTGCCTTCGTTTCACTCATCGCCCTGATGATGGAAAAGAGACCAACCACTTCATGTTACATAACCCCGGGATCTGGCATGGTGTGAAATATATCACCCTAGTGTAACAGACACGCTGTAGACTAGTACTCAGAAGTTAGGTCACCGGGTTCGAATCTTGGTCACATTACCGGCTTTTCATAGTGAAGATTTTGGTGTTTTTCCTCAGTTCCTCCAGGCGAATGCCATCCGGGATAATGCCTTAAACTACAGCAGACGGCTCCTTCAAAATCTTCACCAACTAAACATTCAAGAATGTCTCCCAATAACAACCGGCGATATGTAACATCTGTGGTTGAATAATGTTGTTAAATAGCCTATGACTGAAAGTATGAAGTATCGTTAAGTGATGAACGAATATCTTAATTTTAGTATATTTTTTTCAGATATGTTCTTTCCCATTGCACATTATGATTTTCTACTGCACGCTTCTTTCAACACACACACGTGGCACAAAGTGGAATGTTACGATGCTATTCGGTCCACTCTTCTGTTCTTCGCCTGCGTGACTGTGATCTTTTGCTGCGGGTAAATCCTCAAGGCACCTTTTTGTCTCGATTTATTTCTTGTACATGTAGCTTGTGTTTAACAGAAAGCGTTCCAGTAGGACAGTAAATTACTTTTGATAATTGAAAAAGAAATACGTGCCAGTCAAATATTAAATTATTGTTCCTACTTTTAAAAATCAAATCCATGACCTCCTTGCAAGAAACTTAGAGGACTTCCGGCTTGAATGTAAAATCAGATCGTAAGTTTCACCTCTGCTAGTTTCACCCTAAGTTCCAGGATGTCAGAATCCCTTCAGGCATTTGGTCGACTGAAGTCTAAAATTACAATAGCTACGTCGTGATATGACACTTCCTTTAACAATACGTCCAAATATTATCACTAGATAACACCAGCTGTGCAATTTGTTTTACCGATAGTTCTCTGTTCCTGAGTCTAATATTATTATGCCTAATTCTTTGTGCCTAAGTGCCTAACCTTGTAGGCAAATCTACAGCTGGTCTCATTATATTATCTTCTGATGACCCAATTTTGTTTTTCTCAGTGTTATGTATTTTGTTGACTTCTTTGTTTCATGAATATGATAATAAACCTCACTTGTGGTTTATTTAACGATGCTGTTAGTTTTTCAGAGTATATAGCGTCAAATGATGATCAGCAAATTTAAAAATGTATGGAAAGAAGCGGCTGTGGCCTAATTGTTTGTACTATTCAGGTATTTGGAGGGCCTGAGGACACTCATTAAATATCTCAATGACGATGGTTGGTCTGAACAAGGGCCCATCCGAATACAAAGCAGAAATATAACCGCTTGGCCTGGACGATCGATAATTCGAATGAATTACTTAAGGTAACCGAAATAGTTAATCTGTTTATGTTTATAAAAACTATTCGAATAAAACACAGTCTGATGCAACTATCTCGAATTAAAAAAATGTTTGAAATATAAATTTTAGACAGAGGATTAATTAAAATGAACCGGGAATCCTTCGGTCAATCCTCAATGTCATGGATGTTCCATAGATTTCTTCGAAGTGGGAGGTAATGTGGCCGTGATTGGAGCACTTTATTTCCTTAATTTAATTACGGAATCAAACAACTCACCGTTCTTTTATGTGCTTGTAGGAATTTCACTACAGGACCGCAAGGAGTTCGGAACGTCACCCAAAGCCAACGCATTCCTCCATATGCATTCTCGAAGACTCCCGTTATCTACCGTCGTATGTCTTTAAATAACAAGTATTTTCCAAATTAAAATATCAGTTTTGGGTACACATGTGTTTTCTATATGCGTTCCTTTCGATACAGCATTATCTCAGTATGTCCTTTTATTGCATAAACATATCTCTTATTGCAAAGTGTATTATGTAACTCGGCGTACTCACAAATATAATATGTTTATCTTTTGGACTAAAACATATAACACATAAATCTATAGCCCTTAACTATGTCCATGCCAATTTCTGTTGTTTGTGAGATTATATAGGACCTATGCAGAGTAGGTATGTAAAGTAATGTTTAAAACTGTTAAGTAGCTCAAGAAATGGAACATGGCTGATAGACAATCATTTCTGACGCCTTGGATCAGTGATTCTCTATACCCAATTTTATAGTCTCTTCATAGCTGGTGTAATGGACGTTATTTTAAATTGCGTCTAAGCATTACTCAGAAGGCTACTGATGGCTGATTCCACGCAAACAACTTTTTGAAGTACCAGTTTCTTTAGACACGTAGAGGACGGCCCTTTTCAGTTATGGACAATTCATATTGACATCGGTTTGAAATGAAAGGTACCACAGCTACCGTTGTTTTGTATTCAGAGAAAGTCGTTCCTGTTACGTGTTTGTAAGTTGATGCGATGGCGTTTTCTTTTCTTTTTACTCTTTTCGTGAACCATACTCTTCTGTGTGAAGAGACGATGAAGAAAAGTTAATTATCGTTATATTGCTAGCAAGGTCGTCTGCCTGCCTTCATGCCAACTTTTCCTTCCTTCACAAAGGCTCTTTATTCACTTTTCGAGTGGTAAGACGATGAACTAGTACAAGTGAATCTTCATAATAGATTCTCACTGGCGAGTCTAACAGTACTTAGGTATAAAGGACTGTAATAAACTTATATTTATCTTTATCGGAGCTGAACTGCTTCAAATTAGTAAGTTCCGGAAGAGATTTCTTCTTCAGCTTGCACATATTTGGTCCTGTGGACTTTATCAATTCCTAACCAGTTCTTTAGAAATGAATACTTGCAACGTTTGGTACAACTTTTTGGACGGGAGATCACTCCTGCGCTAGGCTTGAACCTTCAGAGAACATAGCACTGAGAAACGCGGGCAGTTCGTGTCCGATCTGAGAGGTCTTTCTGTAGGTATCACAGCCTTAGTCTTCAGCTGGGACTTCACCTTTGACCATCACTTAGCTGGAGTCAGAGTAGAGGGAAATTTAAGGCGTATATCTTTTGTTGAGATATTAAAATGACTACTTTTAACATTCACGTCATTTTAATGCATAATAATTTCACAAACAAATAATTATGATCATTAATATTTACATAGCCCAAATATTGAAGAAAATTTTAGCGGTCTTAAAAGTGGTTCTTCTTAACGGGATGGTAAGCTATCGCTGTAATTGTAATTGTGACAGGCTGTTGTGAATACAGTGATGAACATTCGGGTTCAATGAAAGAAAGGGAACTTCTTGATAAAGCAGCGACTGCTCCATACAGAGAGACGTTAATAGTTATTTCATTCCTTGCCGCTGTTAGAGGAATATGCGATTTATGAAACACGTAAGAAGAAAGGAGAAGATGTAAGCACAACAATTAAGTGAGCTAAGTTTTGTATAGAAAGAACGTGTACTTCCCGATTGTGCTGCTAACCGGATCGCTCATTGGAATGTTCGGGACAGATTAAATGCATCTTCCAACCAATTGCAAATGGCGTTACCACAGAAGAAACATATCATGTATCTAATGCAATATGATAAACTTTCGACGGGCCTCAGAACTACTGATCCCATTTAGCAAAATTATTATGTGGGGCCAACACAAAATTACGGAGAAAGTCAATCTACTCGAAGGGATTAATTTAGTCGCGCCCAGAATACTGTGAAATTCCATGGGAGATCACATGAGGAATGTGATTGTCTTTTCTCTTAGTTCAGATAACAGTTCTTTCTCGGAGACTGAGAAAAACCATGAATGATCTCAAGCTAGTAACCCAGTGGGGACTGGAACTTGTCACCTTCCGAATAGAAGTCTATAGCAAAAAACTACATCAGACAGGAAATTAACTATTAGGGAATCCGAACTTCATAATCGTTAACATAAATACTAACTGAATTATCGATTAATGATAACTAATCTATCGATTGACAGCCTGATCACTTTTGTATGTTTACATTCCCGGGCTTGCTTCCGTTTGAAGTAGTGTTGTGTTCAATGGATATCCCTAAGTATGTCTGCCAGATGCGATAATCAAAACACAGGCAGCCATGTCTCAGTCTAGTGTACGAACACAAGAGTTTTCAAAAACTGTAACAATTTCCATCCTCATGTAAAATCCTACGGAGTGCCTCATCAGAGCCATTACAAAAAGCTGATCTCATGACTGGAAAAACTAAGCCATTGAACAAAAACCTTTTCACCTGAGGACGGAAACGTATCTAGTTTTCAAAACGCTGTATTCTGATCGAAATACTAAGCGGCACAAACCCAGGCTGCATTGATACACCATCGTCAGACAACTTAGAATAGATCTGTCTCGCAATGCATATTCAAATCAGCGAGAATATGTGTCGTTTTTACACTGAAGGAATCGCTTCACTTTCACCAGTACTTCACATTGCAATCCGTCTTCCTCAGGATTCCGACCGCGAACTCCCATGCGTACCGCCGCTAAACAGTACTATCCTGTGCTCGGATGTGTTACAGTGTGCAGAGCACACAGCTGTGCTTCTATGCCAGCATTATATATATATATATATATATATTACTTTGGCCTGTGATGTGACTCGAGAGGTAAATTGTTCCTACTTCAGCCACATTTGTTCTCTCTGTCCAGCAAATTAAGGGTCAGAGCTGTCGTCCTGAAGTTTTTTCTTACCCAAAGCCACAGACATAAGGAAGGCGGCAGGATTGACTGAAAGAAAATAATGCAGCCACAGGTCTAACATTGAAATTGATTCCATGACAAATACTCTAATGTGTCGAAATTTAATTGGCCCAGGTAAAGTTCCAAGTATCTAATTCTGTGTTGGCAGTACTAAAATATCAAGACATTCATATTTGTTTGTTAGAGGGTCAATTTATTTTACAATGACGTAGTTATACAGACTGTTAGCCAGCCAGTTTGTTACCTGGTTTGTTAGTTATTCAGTACTTAGTTATAATTTGTAAAACAACATAAATTATTTAGTGATTCTGCCGTCCGAAACAAATTACGATAAGCGATACTTGTGTTAGGTACATCCGTAGGTTTCCACTCACTGTGGCAACGATGGAATACACACGTAGTCTATTTATGAAAAAGAAGCATGATGATATAAATATTCAGATCGCGTGAAAACCGTCGCCGTGACCATCACAACTTTCTCTCGGCCTGCTAATTGACCTGCAACTGTCTGTCTAGCCCTCAGTGTAGGCTTATGGAATCTTTCCGAATTACGGTTCGTGATTCTAGGTCGGGCTAGCCTAATTTGTCTCAACTTCCTGTTCATCTGTTAATAAACGTTACATGCCTCTACTATGAACACTTTCATATTTCGACGCTACGAACGAGGTATCTTGTTCGGAATCGTCGATTACTTTTGCTCTAAACGTCTTCAGTCCTTGATAATATTCGTAAAAGTAAAGCTGCTCTGATCGTGACCCAACTGTGTGTTTGTTTTATAGTAGGATTCATTAGAGTTGTATCACTTCTCAAAATATGCTAGTCACATGTTACTGTTATGGTCAGCAATTGTCAGTAGAAGAAACTTTAATGAAATTTAGCATGTATTGTATATAATACAGAAACATGCGAAGAAAAAAACACCAGAGATACATCAGTAACTTTAAATTAGATAATAGGGAGTACGTTAGTAAGAGCTTTATATGCTATAAAACTCTAATAGCTGTGAGTAGGCTTTTGAAGTTACTTCCATATATTCTAGTCTAATTACAGAAGCAGCATTGATGTAAAGCCCATTTGAATACATATATTTCTTACAGTTTATCTGTTGTGTGTTGAACTCGATTAATGTACGTTGCAGGATAAGGATCAAGTCTTTCCAAATGGAACTTATTTTTGCTAGCGATAAATTCTCGCTCTCTGAAGCACCCAACAGTCGAAGAATTTTTACCAGCTATTATCACAACCTGTGTTATAAGTCCCTTGTGGCTTCAAAGTGTGCTCCAGGTCAGTTCTCCTCACTCAGTTACTGTATTAAGAACTATGCTTTGTTCAAGATGTGCATGGATTGGAAGTAAACAGACGAGGAACAAGTACAGACATGCGTAGTTAACATTCACACGACGGCGCTTTAATCAAAGCTCATACGAACTCTATGTGATTAAGCTCAGAGTGGTAAGTCGAGGGGCAAAGTTCATGACGTGAACCGCCTTCAAAGGTATTTACCCGGTACTTGCCCTCCCTGGCCAGTGTTTGTGCACATCCTGAATAGACCATAATGTCCTCCTCGACCAGCAGACAGTAAGTTAAAACTTCTGAACATTCAGGCTCAGTATCGGAACTGTAACCAATAGCATGTAAGACGCAGTACTTACATCTCTAAGAAGTTCTCGAAGCCTGTCCAGGCGGTCATCCTGACTCCTGGTGGGGAGATAACGGGCTTCTGTTGCGGCGTACATAACAACGAGCATCAAAGCCAAAAGAACAGCCTGACGACAGCACATCTGGAACAGTCATACAAATTATTTCTTCAGGATTTCCAGAGCCGAGTTAACTCAATACTGAGTTGGTGTCAGATTTAATTTGCCTGACCAAAGGTTTGACTTCATTATCGATGAGTCGAATCAAAGGTTAAGGAAAAAGGAAATTCTTTCCCCCGCCTTCCCTTTGGGTCACTACGAAAAACTCAGGTCGCTCGTCTGTCGTACTTGAGGGGGATGGGGGGGTGCACGCAAAGATAGAACACCGGACTGCCAGATGTTTCGTGATCCCCACCAGATGAACGAAGGCACCTAACAAGTGGATAGAGAGTTTTTGTTACGTGTTTTGTGCTTCGTATAGTGATATTTTAGAGCAGGGGTTCTCACCCTTTTTCGCTGGCGTACCACTACTTCTAATTTAACACTTTAAATGTACAGCTAACCAAATGCGTTCAGGGATAACTTGTTTATGTTAATATTATCTTTTGATTTTTTTACTTAGTTCGCGTACCACCAGTGGTACGCGTATCATAGGTTAACAGTCGCTGTTTTAGAGCAACTAAACTGAAACAAGAAATATATACAATATTCGGATTGGTATGCGCCATGAATAGGGATCATTTGGATTACCGAGACACAGATGAGAGGATAATATTAAAACGAGACAAGAAGATAGTCGCTTGCTTATGAACCCATCTGACATGGCATAGAATATTATCCATTGTCGAGGTGTAGTGACTGATTTTCTAGTTCCCTCCCAAGACGAAGGTGATGACTATTTGAATATCTACAGTCCCTCAGAAAATATTCTGTACCAGTTAGTTAGTTGGCACGTTTTATAGTTTATTTAATAATAACGCTCTATCAACTGCCTGTGTTGTATAGAGTTAAATTGTAAGATGAGTTATGAATTGGATAAGATGTCTAAGACATTATTTGTGGCGTGTTATAAGATGCTGTATCATAATTCGACTGGAGGGACAGAGGAAAACCATGAACAATATTAGAACCCGCCGAACACGAATGAGGAATGCTAACCACTAAATCGTTCTGTGCACCAGTCATTCAAATGCAGGTAAACAATGATTAATACGAAAATACACTGTGTTATATGTAATCTGTAGTATTAAAGCGCTAAAATTGCTGGTTTGGCAAGACATATTGAGAGAGACGTCTCTCAGACCACTTGACACGAGGATATGGTGAAAAAAGATGATGCAGCGTCATTAATAATCTACTGATGATCTTCTAAAAATTAATAACTTATTACGGTCATAAAATTAATAACAGGCCGACGCAAATGACCGAATGTCATGTGCGAGTATTCTGTTCGTATATAAACATAAGATCATGTCTGCAATCAATTCAGATGTTGTATACCATATAGGCCTATATCGAATCGTATTGCAGTCTGTGTTATGCAGCATATTAGTTTCATAACAGCATGTATCATATCGTATTATGTAATTCATACAGCACACCACTGCGTATCTATCTTATCCTAGACCTATCTATTTAACGTATCATATGATCATATGGTCCACCATGTATAATATCGTGTATTTTGGTCCATCAAACCACGTCGTGTCATGGGAGTTAAGAAGCATGGCAGTAGGGGCGAAAGAACAAGCCTCATGCGAGACAAGAAGATAGTCGCTTGCTTATGAACCCATCTGACATGGCATAGAATATTATCCATTGTCGAGGTGTAGTGACTGATTTTCTAGTTCCCTCCCAAGACGAAGGTGATGACTATTTGAATATCTACAGTCCCTCAGAAAATATTCTGTACCAGTTAGTTAGTTGGCACGTTTTATAGTTTATTTAATAATAACGCTCTATCAACTGCCTGTGTTGTATAGAGTTAAATTGTAAGATGAGTTATGAATTGGATAAGATGTCTAAGACATTATTTGTGGCGTGTTATAAGATGCTGTATCATAATTCGACTGGAGGGACAGAGGAAAACCATGAACAATATTAGAACCCGCCGAACACGAATGAGGAATGCTAACCACTAAATCGTTCTGTGCACCAGTCATTCAAATGCAGGTAAACAATGATTAATACGAAAATACACTGTGTTATATGTAATCTGTAGTATTAAAGCGCTAAAATTGCTGGTTTGGCAAGACATATTGAGAGAGACGTCTCTCAGACCACTTGACACGAGGATATGGTGAAAAAAGATGATGCAGCGTCATTAATAATCTACTGATGATCTTCTAAAAATTAATAACTTATTACGGTCATAAAATTAATAACAGGCCGACGCAAATGACCGAATGTCATGTGCGAGTATTCTGTTCGTATATAAACATAAGATCATGTCTGCAATCAATTCAGATGTTGTATACCATATAGGCCTATATCGAATCGTATTGCAGTCTGTGTTATGCAGCATATTAGTTTCATAACAGCATGTATCATATCGTATTATGTAATTCATACAGCACACCACTGCGTATCTATCTTATCCTAGACCTATCTATTTAACGTATCATATGATCATATGGTCCACCATGTATAATATCGTGTATTTTGGTCCATCAAACCACGTCGTGTCATGGGAGTTAAGAAGCATGGCAGTAGGGGCGAAAGAACAAGCCTCATGCAAATCAGACATTAACCCAACAATATGTGAAATCAATTGATGTCCGTTGGACATACGCACATTCCGAGTGACAACGTTTCGCTCACATTCATTAGCTAACTAATTAACTAACTAACTAACTAGATGGCTTACCGAACCCGAAGGTTCATCACCGAATTAAACAAAGCCCTCCACCGGACCCTGTCCTGAGTCAACAAAATCCAGTCTCCACCAACTCCTATCTCCCATAGATCCCGCCTTACATTATCCTCCCATCTACGTCTAGGTCTCCCCAGCGGTCTCTTCCCCTCAGGCTTCCCGACCAATACCCGGTGCATGTCTCTTGTCCCATCCATGCGCGCTACATGCCCAGCCCATCTCATTCTTCTTGACTTAATCACCCTGACAATACTGGGGGAGGAGTACAAATTTTTAAGTTTGTCATTATGTAGTTTTCTCATGCCCCATCTTCTTCTCTCCCAGGCCCAAATATCCTCCTCAACACCCTGTTCTCAAACACCTGCAATCTGTGTTCCTCCCTCTGAGTGAGAGACCATGTTTTGCACCATACAAAACAACAGGCAAGATTATTGTTTTGTAGACTTTAATTTTCAGGTTCTTAGAAATCAAACGGGAAGACAAAATATTTTGAACTGAGAAGTAACAAGCATCATCTTTCTTATGTCCAAATATCTTCCTCACTGCGTCCTTCTCAAACCCCCCCCCCAAAAAAAAAAGTCACATTCCCATAGAAAGGCATTAAAGACTACAAGACTACCAATTGTTCGCATTCTGCATAAAACATTTTTTTATGACTAGGGACAACTACAATGTTTGTATGCATCAAATTTAAGGATGAATTTTGTGTGTAACTTTATTTCTATCTCTAACTCCGTGCTTCGAATGAACGATCACGGATGAAGACAGTAAAGCAGAGGGAAGGGGGGGGTGCTGATGGCGCCAAAGAAATAGAGTGAAACTGGCGCCTGGATTGAGTCCAAATCTGTGCGCTCCCGACGCCATGTTGATGGTGATGACCTACATAAATTATACGGCGGAATAAAACCAATTACTTCGGTTTAGTGTTTCAGTAATAAAGATGTAGTGAAAAAACAGATCACGTGCCTATTAATGCCGTATCATCACCACTCTTATTAATTGTATCGTGGCAGAGCTAATGAGGAGTGGCCCACAATAGGTAACGCTCTGAACCAGTGGCATGGAGGGGGGGATAGGACGAAGAGAGGAATCAAAATAAAATAAAACATGGAAAACTCACCTCTCTTTCTCACTTTCATTTGACTTACAAAACATTATAACCAGAAACAGCATTTTTACGATAAATTTTGTTATATACTTAGTTCATAGCAAGTACTGTAGATAGAATGTAAGAAAGTTGTAACAGTGCTTTTAAATACCTAGTTTTATAGACATGCATGGGTAAAAAAAATGAGCCGGGATAGCTCAGTCAGTATAGTGACTAGCTACGGGCTGGACGGCCGGGGTTCGATCCCCGACGGGGGCAGAGGATTTATCCTCTAGCCTCTGCGTCCAGACCGGCTCTGGGGCCCACCCAGCCTTCTCTTGGGTAAAAGAAAACGAATCTGTGATTATCATTTTACATTTCTATAAAGATATATATATATATATTTTTTTTTTGCCTAGACATATCAATTGTTTGTAATTTAAATTATAAATAATAGAGCAAGTTCTAAATAAAAGTCACTTGACTGTCATTATTATATAAATTAACTGTCATTTGTATCTAATCAATAATAATAAATCCTGCATCATAATAATAATATGTTTATGGGTAGCTGAAATGCTTAACTAATACTAATAATATAAACTACTTAACGATTACACATTTGTTAGGGGGAACAGAAACTCGTAAAATATAGATCTGCTCTAAGTTGTAACGAAGACATGTTCGAAATCAGGACAGTCATAGTTACGATAGAGCATTGTGGGTTTAAATAAACTTACTTGCTTTGAAATAACAAACATTATTGATTTTAATTTTTTTTCCAGAGCCACGGCTGTTCTAAACAGTGCCTCTCCCGAAGTGTAACATCAGTTGGTGAGTAAACAAATTCTGAAATTCTTTATCATATTCAGTATGTATTTTTAGTTCGTGGAATGTAATCACACATAATTTTAAATCATTTGTTTAACTAAAAATATCCATACACTAAGCATTACATGTAAGATGTTAGGTTATCACGGCGGCGAGCATGAAAACGACTGTTTTCTTGGTTGCTGTGCCGTGTAGTCTGGTAGAAGTTTACCGACGTTTCAGAGGTGTTTGCTGCCTCCATCATCAGGACGATCGCCGGTAAACTTCTACCAGACTACACGGCGCAACAACCCAGAACACAGATATCTTCGAATATTTAGTGGCCTTCTTGGTCACGTGTATTTAAACAGTTCCTGTGCTAATGGCGGGCTACTATTGCATAACAAATTGTTATTCCAACCCAGCGTTTAAAGTAGCTTAATATTCTAGGCAGTATAATCTATTGAATTTGGAGATGTTCGATAACTTGTGTAAACGGCTTTTCTTTCTAAATACGAATGAATACGTTTAAAATATCAAATGCTTAATAAATCAAAATGGTAAGTTGGAGTAGGCCTGCCTAACACCTGAGTCAATTAGCTTATGAATTCCGATGCACACCGGAATCCAAGCCCCTTTTCTGGCAACGCTTCTAAAGAGAAGCTCATCTAAATAATATTTAAAATTTACTTCGTATCGCAAAGAAGACATAGTGTGCCATCTTAAAAGATCAGTTGGTTAATGCTGTTCGAGGAAAAAATTGCTGTTTGTTCTGAGAATCACACTAAACTCATAAATAAACTTTCGGGTCAGAATTTTTAGTCACTGAATATTAAAGCGGGTGGTATACGTAATTACTACTGAGCTGTAAATATTTAAAGCGTCCAATTAAAAGCGTACGGCAAGTTTCATTTTGTGTCCATAATTAATAATAAGTAAAACTCTAGCCTTAACTAATTTCTGTTTTGCTGGTATTGTACAAGTGTTTTTAGCATTCTAATTATAAACTATAGGCAGCTCTCATGCATAACTAGACGCGTTCTGTACAACAAATAATGAGACACATCTTATATTCATACCTTAAAGATGAGTTTCGGGTGGATCTCTCTGGACGACTTCAACAAAGCTGTAATCACAGTTCGTAAGGGATCTCCATTCAAGAAAGCCTGCGCTTATCTTATATACGAGACCAAACCTACACGTCTCAGCAAAGGGGTGGTTTCTCTTTCGGGGTGAGGGGTGTATAGGGGTGGTGCAAGAGATATCAATGGAACACGCAACAATCCATTGAGGGTGGGGATGCAGGATTCTGTAGCCCTTAGAATGGAATCCAGTAAAACAGATAAGGGGTGACTACTTGGGGTGGATGGGGGTGCATTAGAACTCCACGTGATTGCGTGGGCTATGAGGGGAAGTGAACAATGCAGTGATGACGCCAGAGAGTGGTGGATTACAATTACACGATCATATTTTTTAATAGTTTATCTCGTATCAGATTCTATAGATTTATCTGTTTCATAACTTAGGTAATCAGCCCTATGTTCCCTATAGGAATAAAAGGAATTAACTAACTAACTAACTAACTTAAGTAATGAATCAGCATTCATTATAGTTAGACTGTGTTGAAAGGGATGGAAATTTGTCAAACCCTCCGAAACAGATATAAAGAAAATTATAATTAAACCATTTATTGTTATAAATGTATTACTCGTCTAATCGTTTGCACCGAGACTTATATAATAATGTTACAACGAAAGTAGGAAAAAATGTATGCACCTTACAGGATACTGATGATGGTATATCACAGTTTATATTCAAAGATTTTTCGGTTGTCCATCGTCGTATATCCTGCAGAGAGATCACTGTGTTTCCGAAGCTAGATCTGTTGTCATGTTCAGGTGAGGGATATCTATTTGGATCGGCTAGAGAGGGCTAATATATTGACTGGGAACTTTGGGCTTCACACGTCTGCGAAATAAATGCACACTCAGGTATTGTAACATGAATTGTAGGTATTCTCTTCTTCTGAAAACTACTAAATAATTGTATGATTTGAGGTTATCACAGCGGTGAGTATGAAGATGAATCGCCCTGATGACGGAGGCAATATGACCTCTGAAACGTCGGTAAACATCTACCATACTACACAGCGCAACAACCCAGAAGACACAAATCTTCATACTAAATAATTTATAAGCGTTCTGTGAGTAAAAGTTTATTTTAACGAAAATGTTTACTCGTACATTTTTTTCATCGTGGATTCTAGTCAGACAAGTGATCGTGTAATATTTTCTTGCAGTATTGCCAAAAATTGTAACAAAAAGTCCAGAACGAAGCACTGTAGAGATGTATGACGTCAGTAGTGAGAGGCGTGGTTATTTATGTGACGTCACTTTGTGTCCTGGCGCCGCATTCATCACACCTGCTAAACGCCAAGTTTGCAGAATACGTTCGTGTTACTTCTGCTGTTGTTTTTCAGAACACGACATTACAATTTAAATGTTACATAGTGCGAAAATCTGTAATGTAATGGAAAGGAAGCCCAGCAGAATCCAAATGAACTGGCTCCAGAAATAATTTTTTGTTGGTGGATAATGGGACAGTATCACGTGTTTCCTACACGCACGCCCGGTTACATAGAAAAGATTTCACATACATTTGTATAAACCGGGAATAAAGTGTGAAGACATCTGCATGCAAAACGAAATTAAATCAGACTGAATGAAACATGAAGATTTGTTACCTTACAGCTCCGAGAACATAGCGCATCTACCCTCCATTCCAGAATTAAGGCTCCATGGTGTCCAGGTTAGAGACTACTTACCGCCACGATATGAAGTGTCTGCAGTTTATGGATTAAAGAAAATGCCTCCATATGTGGACGGCAGCTGCATATATTCATGGACATCCGACAACGGGTGGTCTTTCATGTTTGGGATTAATCCAGGGGTTAAATCTTCACCGCAAGGAACCAGCATGTTATAAAATGTCTTAGCATCCAGGATGACCCTACTTGCGTGTCGCGGTGGAGGCTGGGACCTCCTTCTGATTTCATTACTGTACAGTGGGCTACTGCGTGGTTGTTGTTGGGTTATTTGAAACGGGGCACTCTGTACGCTAGTACCGACAGACATTATTTTCATTTTAAGGCTAGTGGCGGAAGTTGTGATCGAACCCGTGGCCTTTTGATATTAGGCTATATCAGCTAGGCACCCGAGGACTGGGGAACACCCTGTTTCTGAGGAGTATTAAATGCGCCACAGAGAACAGAAAATGCCCAATAAGATGTTGATTTTAGGCAGTCGGACGTTGGTTATGTTTTCAGGTGACGGCAACGTGTTGATGTGGGATGTATTGGGCAATATCAGTACAAGCTAATGTAATTCGGTATTGATAGGGAACTTTATAAAGAGTAATCAAATTATATTATCTAAACCAACAATCATCGGTATTACATTTGCCTTCATATGCCACTTGTACTGTATTTGAATCACTAGATCTTTGTGTTGTGTGCTCTTTCAGCTTCTTTATTCACTACATTTCATCAAATGGTACATGAACGTCAATCACTATCAATCAGATGATTATTATGAGGAAGAATGGCTGATAATGGTCGCGAAATGATAGCAGTGTTAATTAAGGTACATATAAGAAAGCCATTTTCCACAATGTTGCTGACTCATTGCTGAATCCTATGGTTGGCGTCACGTAGCTTTGTTTAACCTTCGGATTCCAATACCAGACAGTCTTTAAACATATCTTATGACTATCGAATAAAACATAATGTAAATGAACCATTTTAATGGAATGCTATATCATTTCTACGACTCATTTATTCTATAATTGCCGTGTACGTAAATTCTTTACATTATGGCAAAGTTTGATTATAGAGGTTCTGACAGACAACCGTAGTAATGATATAAGTTTACTGTCAGTTTAATGCCAACTTTACTGCGTTAAGTCATAATATGCGTATTTAGATAACTTCTGTGACACCAATAGAATGTCAGCGATGTTAAAATATTTTCCAATTTTAAGTCGTTTATAAAGACATTCCAACAATAATTTCTTCCCCTAATGTTTAAAGCAAGATCTTTCTTGGCGCCGTATATGGTGAGGCCTTTTAGAGTTTCGTAGTAGTTAGGAAATGCTTAAGAGCAGAAAGTTTGAGAAATCAGATCCTAGATGAGTAATCTCAGTACATATTTTTAGTTTATTTAATAGTTATTTTTACCTATATTCACATAATATTCTTCTAATTTCTTTCTATTTTCTTTCACTCTTCTTTTCTTCTGTCTTATTCTTCAACTTACCAGTAGTGTTTAAAAAGAGGAGAGTGCAAGTCTGCCTTCTGGGTTGTAGCACCGTGTAGTATGCTAAAAGCTTACCGACGTTTCAGAGGTTCTTCCTGCCTCTATCATCATGGGGATGACAATCCACAAGACAGACATCTTCATGCTTTTATCTGTGCTTTGGTTCATAAGGGCTTCAGGCTATCATTCCGTACAGAAGCAGTCTGTGGTCTGTGGCTTACAGCCTACGCTCTTTCTACAGAACAATGCACCGGGTCTTTCAATTCGGGTACAAATTGAAACTTTTTCCCCCCCTTTTCGTTTTCCATGGGCAGGAGGCGTGCAGGATTTGAACGCCTGACGTCTCCCGGTCTCCAACTCTGGCGCCAGGAAGGCGACCGTCCTTGCAGTCTTGATTTCAGTTCAAACCTGCGTCCTGGGTTTGCCAGGGGGTTGGTGAAGTGAAGGGGGCTTATTTCCAGTCCTCTGTCTACCCATTTACTTCCGGAGCCAACCCCCGCAACTTAAATCCCCCTTCCAGTCTGATGGCCGTGCCTGAAATATCTTAAGAGCATATTTTGAGTGGATCTGGTAAAATAAATTATACATATGCACATATAAGCTAAATCTACTTGCTTCGACAACAACTTTCGAATGTGTGTGCAGGAACTGGTGTTTATGTATCATCCACTTACAGTATCCAGGTTAATACTGGAAACAAAGTTATGCAACACCCTGTGCTTAATTTTATAAATAGAAAGACATCAGTAATTATCTCAGGTTTGTCTATCTAAGGGTAACAGTTTTTGTTTTTGTTTTTGTATGAATTAGAACAGAATTTGCACTCCCAATCTGAGTATAGGGCCCAATTAACTACCGGAATGTGCGCAGGCTACACAAACAGTAGGCCTACATTTGTCAGAGAAGATGTAATTTCGTGGCGGTTCAGTGGTTAAGAACACTGTTTGTGGGTGAGGGCGCCTTGTAGATGCGAGCTGTATTGACGACGTTTCGGAGATATTACTGTTTCCATCTTCAATGTAAAGCTGGCATTATCCCTGTGGATCTGTTCTATAAGATCGGCAGGGACCATTGTGTTGTCACTTTACTTTGAAGATGGAAACAGTAATATATCCGAAACGTTGGCAATAGAGCCTGGGTTTGCACGGTGACATCAGCCAAGAGACCCGGTTACTTATTGCTCTCAATGTTTTCACTCTTCAGTCGTGAAATGCAGTATATGTGCAGCCATATAAATTTCTGGTATAGTGCAATAAATAATTTTGATAGCTCTGTAGTTTTTTATAATGTCTCGAAGTCTATATCGATATGAGAGTCGACTGTAATTCTAGTATTTTTATGGTAATATCTTACGCAATGAATAAAACGTGCACAATTAAGTTTTATAATACGACTGATGGATGTTGATGAATTAAAGCAGAATCAGTACTCTTGATTTAACAAGTTCATTTAGGTGGTAATGCTTGGTTAAATAATCTACGAATCAATTACAGTATTATGTGTTATATTTGGTTCGTTAATCGTTCTTAAAACCCCTTAAGGCTTATTGGTAATCCTACGCACCACAAATTTTAACATTGTGTAATTCCACATTTTCTCCACAGAATTTACTCTATGGATTTCGTGTGGTTCTCATAATAAACAGCGATTAGATATATAAACAGCGTTAACAAATTGATCTCTGCAATGAAGAAGCTATATGTTCTTTTTGAAATAGGAACTGAATTTGGAACATCGTTTAGTTTAAATTCGTAGTCTCACCTCCCTACTGACTTACAATCTAACTCTCCATACCTGATTCAGTGCTACATAACCCAAGTAGCTGATGCAGCGTAGTAAAATATCTTCGCATTATAATTAATAACAATAATAACAACAACAACAACAACAACAACAGCAGAAATAAACAGACAACACGGAAAACGATAATTAGAACAGCTATTTTGACTTCAAAATCCTATGAGTGCAGTTCTCATTGAGTGGGTGTAGGATATTAATCAGGTCAGATTTCAAATTCTCACAACAATAAGTATGATGATGCTTGTCTTATGGAATGTAGCACCGTGTAATGTGGTTGATATTGGCCGACTTTTTAATAGGATCTTACTATCTCCATCATCAGGGGATTTCTACCTGATGATGGAAGCATTAAGCTCCTCTGAAATTTTGGCCAATATTTTCGAGACTACGGGTGCCAAAATCCCAGAAAACTGTCGTCGTCTTTATTGATCATAATTTTCGAAACTGAGATTTATATGAACAGCAATAAATAACAGCAACAAACAATCTCCTGCATTTCGTAAATCTTCTTGTATTCTTTACTCTTCTTTTTTGTCTGAATACGACGTTCTAAAATGCATAATTTCTTTTCTTCGTTAACTCTCGTTTTGTGGATGTATACAACAATATCCTTATCCTCATCTTGAATTCTTTAACGTTCGAACTCTTTGTGACAGTAAAAGATAATTCAGATCCCTTGTAATCTGCAGCGTCATGTCGCTAAATTTGAGTTCGCGAAAACCCCATCAATTTTGAAGCGCTTGTCAGAGGAAGAGAGTTGGGCGGATGGGAGAAAGATAGACGACGAAACGATGACGGAGACGTGGGAGGTTGGCTTGGGGGGGAGGGGGAAACTGTGAAGATGAACTTCATCAAAACTTTTGCACTCAAAGTTGGATGTGCCTTAGACCAAGAAAAAATAAAAGAGAATATCTGCTCTACGTTAGATGGCAGAACTGAAATAGTGCCACGAAAAAGGAAAACGGATATCTATTGGGAGTATTGTCTGTCTGGGCTGAGAATTGACTCGACCTTCAAACAGAAATATCCATCTGAGCAGACGCACAGCTGTTCTAATACGCGGTATAGAAATATCAGCTGATTCTTAGTTCTCTGTCACTTTACTAGCCTTGTAGTGTATCTACTGTTCGTCTCATTTTTTTTTTAGCATTTCATAGTTCATGCATAATTTGTAAAAAAAAGTCGGGTCACTAGTAATACACCCATAATATCAAGTATCATGTAGATTGCTCCAACACTGGAAACATTTTTCATAATCGGGGCTATTCTGCTGTTCACTTGTTACATCTTAAGCTATTCTGATTTTACAGTAGCTTAAATGTAAGACACATTTCAGTGTTCAAGGTGATATATTACAACATGAAAATATTAATTATTGGTATTATAAAGCTTTCTTGAAGTTATTTATTTATATTTATCGTACTATTAAAAGCACATTAGGTTCTATGTTTATTTAGATGTTGACCCCGGCATTTGTAACGTGTTTACCGACGTTTCAGAGGACCTAACCTAACCCAACCGCCACTGAATGGCATTTGCCTGGACTGTCTGAGGTTAACCACGAAACCCTTAGAATAGCTGGTAACTCAGCCGAGAATGAACTGGGCTTCTATCGAATACAAGTTCAAATTGCCGCTTCTACTCCAGCCTACGCATTTTTAACCTCAGTACTGGAGTAATTTATTTGTGTGAAGGTTGCCTTACAAAAAATGTAATTTCTTTGTCTGAATTGCTATAAACCTCAGATTATCTCTTGAAAATCGGATTTTCTCCGACAAACGAAAATCACGTAAACATGTCAGGATAGACGGTCTTCGAGATTCGAAAATTGGTCTTTTCGAATACCAATCAGGATAGTTAACCACTAAACCCAGACATTCATCTAAAAATTAATTCTAGTCTCACGAACTCCGTTCTCATGTTGGTTGGGCCCAGGTTCTTTGAAGCCTTGAAACGAATTAAAGTTTTAATGGCGATTATAACGATGAAGACAGGTTGAAGGAAGATTTAAATGTGATATTGATGAGAAATGAAATCAGTTTCACCCACGATCTTGTTGTGCATGCAGAGCTGCTGATTTTCAAGTAAACTTCGTATTCCGCGGCTTGTTTGCAAGACCGGGGGTTCACTTGGACAACATCCAACCATCACTCAACCCTCTTCATGGTTCCCAACGCCTTCCCACGCTTTTCCCCAGTTTATCTTACTACAAACTTGGACGTTGTGGCGACATTTAGATTTCGCTATTCCCCATCCTTCATGCACCATCTTTTATTATATGTCGAGAGAGAAAGGATTTGAAGTGCTGTCCCCCACTCGTCGTTTCTACGCTGTCTTTGTTGTCTGCTTGTTCTGAACATCGTCTTAGACAGTTTCAAGTCCACTGATGACGGACTGATCCATCATCACACACAGTGCTATCTCCAGCTTGACTTCTTCTTAATGCTGCGATAATCCTCTTAACAGACTGGGCAGCGACTGCAGTTGGCTTTCCTGTTTTTCCGGATCTGCATCAAGCTCAGTGCTGTACAGCTACTAGAACAATCCGGAGCTGGCTCGTGGTGATTTTCGAGTGCCAGGGCTCAAGATTGGCGCTTATTTAAAAAGCAGTGATGTTAAAACCTAACAACATTCAGGAACTCGTCTCTCCAAAAAGCTTGGGACAATTGTGTAGTACAAAAACCACATTAAATACGAAATTGTTTACATAGTCTGTCTATGAGCTACTTAACGTACAATCTTGTTTTCAAAACTGCATGACACATGTCCATTTCTTTTAATTGCAGCTGCTTTTTAAACTTCCCCGGCATTTTTGTGCTCTAAACTCCTACTTATGCAAATAAAGTAACCAGTGTAAAATTAAATGTTCATTCTGCAAATAAACAAATTGATACGATTTAGTCAGTTTGCATTTGATGAAACAGTGATCTCTGCTACTATTTACAGTCTCTTTACTGATTTCCAAAACGACGGGCGAGTGACAGTTTGCCATTCATCAGCCCTTTTATGCGTAGCAGCGTACTCTGATTTGTGATAATACTTTTATTCGAATTAGCCATATAATGCTATGTTAGGAATAAACTACAATTGGTGTATTTATTACCAATAGACACCTGTAACAGCCTGTAGTAGCAGTCACCAAATTGCATGCTTCAACATCTCAGCAAAGTGGCACAACTTTGTAAAAAGAATACTGGAGTGGTGCAGGCGAGTGAAGACAGCTCGCAGCTTGCAGCACAGCAAAGTAGGCAGTGCTGTGCTGTTGACTTGGGTTCGGTAATTGTAAGCTTCGATCCCTAGTCGGATACCGAGATTTTTGTGGGTTTCCTTACTTTAAAATGTATCACGACTGCCCTTCCAAATCATTACTTTTTGAGTAATTCATTAACCATTTGCGACGAAACAGAATAATTGAGTGCCGTTATGACAATCCATTCTGTTCCTGGATGAGACCAGATTCCTTGTTTTCCTTTTCTGCACGAGTTTTACTTCAGTTTTTATTGCCATATACAGTGGTCTTAAATGTTGTGATGGTCTCAGGCAGAACATTGTAAGATTGTTCAAGTAGAATTCTTTTTAGTCCAGGTTCATCAAGCAGAAGTAAACTGCTTATACGGATTGTAAATCTTCACCATACTTAAATGACAAGCTAAACTGCGAAAAGCATAATAAAATATTCAACGCCTAAATGTGATGCAGTATCAAAATATGATAAATGGCGTGGCTTGTCAAAACTGTCTAAGACTGCTGTTTATTTATTTTTTCATCCTGAACGTACATTTGCTGCACGTCACATAGAGTTTATATTATTTATTCTGATAATGATAAGGCCTGATTCATTTAACGGGTTCCGCAGAGTAACAATAGACAGAGCGAACCTTCAGGAACGTCGTGTTTATTGTTTTATTCAGAAATTGGGCAAGGTCCAAAAAACGTCTTCCCGCAACGATACTAGACCTTGAAGATTTCTGTCTTCTGGGTTGTTGCGCTGTGTAGTCTGGTTGATGTTTACCAACGTTTCTGAGGTCATACTGCCTCCGTCATCAGGGCGATGAGTATGAAGATTTCTGTCTTCTGGGTTGTTGCGCTGTGTAGTCTGGTCGATGTTTACCAACGTTTCTGAGGTCATACTGCCTCCGTCATCAGAGAGATTCTTAGTATGAAGATTTCTGTCTTCTGGGTCGTTGCGCTGTGTAGTCTGGTCGATGTTAACCAACGTTTCAGAGGTCATACTGCCTCCGTCCTCAGGGCGAATCGCAACAACCCAGAAGACAGAAATCTTCATACTCACCGCTGTGAAAACCTCAAATCATAGATATTAGACCTTGTTACAACAAGCGAAGAATTAACATGGTAGTGACATCTTTGTGGCTGATTAAGCGCCCAACTATAAAGACGTATGGGAGAGTGAATGTGTAACTCCACACATTCTTAACCTCAGCTACAGATGGAGGTGAGTAATCCACTTCAAGCATCGGTCGCTGTCCCCGGGGAAAACCTAACAATTTATCTTAATTAAGATATGTCTCAGTCGTTAAGTCAAACTCAGAAGAAAAACCTGTGCTGTGAAGAACACTTGGGTCCAAGACAGACAATGCATCGTGAGGAGCTTCAAGAAGTGAACTGTCCACATAATGTTACTGACAGAGTCTCAGATTATTTGCCGACTTTGTATCGACTGCAGAGGGAAGGTAACATCGAAAGTGGCTGGAAGTTGATTATTAACAGAAAATAAGAAAGAAGATAATAAATGCACAGGCCTGCGCAGTTTCAGTTCGGAATATACCACTTGGGACATGGCAAGATACTTTTATCTCAGAAAAATAGGATGTGAAGGTTACGATTGGATTCAGCTGACTCAAAACACAGTCCAGTGGCGGTGTTATGTATCTGTAGCAACAGTCTGTGTCATAAAGAAATTGAATTTCTTGACCAGTTAGTTCCTGTTAAATTTTCAGTAAAGTCCCTGTGCCGCATAGTAAGTAACGTAGATTCATAGATAAGTAGGTAAGATCACATTAAATTAGACACTATAATATTAGACTACGTTGGATCAGACAATAGCTTAGATAGTTATGGGCGACAAAGGTAGGAGGCAGTTTGGCGGAACACGCTTTTGGTATGAGTTTACCCCAGTATAAAACACGACCCCTTAAACCGCGCCCCCAGTCTGACTCTTTGCCAGGATTTTTCCTTGTCGTTATATGTCAAGTGTCAAACGCCACAGCGATTTCCCATCTATGTTTTCTCTGCCATTTCAGTTGAGTGCTATTCGCTATGTAGCTGCACTCTCGGGCTATTGTCTCCGTGAAAAAGCCCGTCAAGGACTCGGAATGGAGCGAGGCGGAAATCAAAGACAGACAATCAGCTTGATGCTGCGGAGGTCACCAGAGCCATTGCTGACTGATGTTGTTTCTCCATGGTCAATACGAACGGTCGAATACTTGGTCATGGCAGCTAAAGAATTGCGGTTCTTTCTGTTACGAAACAAGTTTCACCACCGTGCTCACAAAATTCTGCGACTGAACCAGTTGAATCCAGTCCCAGTCTTCACACCGTTTCTCAAAGATGTATTTTGATATTATTGTCCCAACTTCGCCCATGTCTTCCCTGAGGATGAAACTACGAAAATCCATGTGTTCCTAACTCCCCTCTGTCCCTCGCATCTCTTCTGCACTTATTTAATAGATCCTATAATAATTCCCGAGGATAGAGCGACAGGAGGATGAAGGACAAGGTCAACTTCATTGTGCACTGTTTCCAGCTTTTAAATCCTCTTTCTGCAGAAGCAGTCGTCGGTGTTAGGGTGAAGGGAAGAAATCTGTTTCACATTGAGAATACAGTTCTTTTTAATGTTTAAGTGCATATGTTTTCAGTCTGGGTAACTAACTACCCCTCTCATCTGCCCACGACATCATGATTCGCACAGCTAACCTTCTGATCAACGCTAACCACTTCGATACCAAAGAATATGGATCCTCCATCGAGGAAGTCTTCACCTTCGTTTTGCCGCGGAGTCTCTGAAAAGTTATTAAAATGTATTAATATATTTCTACAAGCCAGAGAGATATTTTGGTGCTTTTGCGTAACGTATGTGTGGCATGACTGTAATTAATGGAAGGTACAAAGAAAGATACATGAGACACGTATAAGGAAATGAAGATTTGTTTGAATTATGACGCCAGTTGTGCGTTCGCATCACTTAAGGTTTTGGACTTCCAAAATATTAAGCGCTTCATTTTTCTTGCACAGAGTGTACCAATTCTTCAAGGTTTCCTTTTCTTCTCCCGCGAACTAAACCAATCAATAGCCGACAACAGTTAAAATCGCCGTGCGATGAAATGATGTATTGTTTGACATCCATTAAGTTTTTACATCGAGGATGATCCCTTCGTAATATACTTGATAGAAGATTTCTGTCTTCTAGGTTGATGCGCTGTGTAGCCTGGTAGATGTTTACCAACGTTTCATCGCCCAGATGACGGAGGCAGTATGACCTCAGAAACGTTGGTTAACATAGACCAGACTACACAGCGCAACAATTCAGAAGACAGAAATCTTCATACTCAGCGCCCTGATGATGGAGGCAGTATGACCTCTGAAACGTAGGTAAACATCGACCATACTACACGGCGCAACAACCCAGGAGACAGAAATCTTCATACTCATCGCCCTGATGATGGAGGCAGTATGACCTCTGAAACGTAGGTAAACATCGACCATACTACACGGCGCAACAACCCAGGAGACAGAAATCTTCATACTCATCGCCCTGATGATGGAGGCAGTATGACCTCTGAAACGTAGGTAAACATCGACCATACTACACGGCGCAACAACCCAGGAGACAGAAATCTTCATACTCATCGCCCTGATGATGGAGGCAGTATGACCTCTGAAACGTAGGTAAACATCGACCATACTACACGGCGCAACAACCCAGGAGACAGAAATCTTCATACTCATCGCCCTGATGATGGAGGCAGTATGACCTCTGAAACGTAGGTAAACATCGACCATACTACACGGCGCAACAACCCAGGAGACAGAAATCTTCATACTCATCGCCCTGATGATGGAGGCAGTATGACCTCTGAAACGTAGGTAAACATCGACCATACTACACGGCGCAACAACCCAGGAGACAGAAATCTTCATACTCATCGCCCTGATGATGGAGGCAGTATGACCTCTGAAACGTAGGTAAACATCGACCATACTACACGGCGCAACAACCCAGGAGACAGAAATCTTCATACTCATCGCCCTGATGATGGAGGCAGTATGACCTCTGAAACGTAGGTAAACATCGACCATACTACACGGCGCAACAACCCAGGAGACAGAAATCTTCATACTCATCGCCCTGATGATGGAGGCAGTATGACCTCTGAAACGTAGGTAAACATCGACCATACTACACGGCGCAACAACCCAGGAGACAGAAATCTTCATACTCATCGCCCTGATGATGGAGGCAGTATGACCTCTGAAACGTAGGTAAACATCGACCATACTACACGGCGCAACAACCCAGGAGACAGAAATCTTCATACTCATCGCCCTGATGATGGAGGCAGTATGACCTCTGAAACGTAGGTAAACATCGACCATACTACACGGCGCAACAACCCAGGAGACAGAAATCTTCATACTCATCGCCCTGATGATGGAGGCAGTATGACCTCTGAAACGTAGGTAAACATCGACCATACTACACGGCGCAACAACCCAGGAGACAGAAATCTTCATACTCATCGCCCTGATGATGGAGGCAGTATGACCTCTGAAACGTAGGTAAACATCGACCATACTACACGGCGCAACAACCCAGGAGACAGAAATCTTCATACTCATCGCCCTGATGATGGAGGCAGTATGACCTCTGAAACGTAGGTAAACATCGACCATACTACACGGCGCAACAACCCAGAAGACAGAAACCTTCATACTCACCGCTGTGAAAACCTCAGATCTTACATACTTGATAGAAATGGGGAGCATCATGTCACCCATGCAAAAACAAACTCTGTTTTTATGAAGGAAAATAGAATTTCGCTGTTTAGCTTATTAATGATGCTGTATGAGCCCAGCGGTTATTTAGCGTCGAATGGTGTGAATGGTTCGATGAAGTTTAAGGGATTTGAAAGGAAGCAGTCGAGTCGAGGTTTGAACTAGAGGCATCCCGAATAGGAAGTAGGCACTCTGCCTCAACGCTCCGTGATTGTTAATGTGAACAAATCAAGGGAGACGAGACGCGAGAGGCATGGGGGCAAGACATTTTGATTCGTAGCCTTATGAAAATAAGCCACTTGGAAGACCAAAGCGCTGAACGTAAGATATTAAAGGGGATTTGAGATAAATAATTTGTGACGGTGTGAATTGGACTGAACTACCTAATTAAATTTGAGGTCGGGATTTTGTGGTAACGATTATGAATCTTATGTCTCGCGGCAGCTTGGCAGTTCCTGATCAGGTAAATAACTGTGAACTGTTCAAGGATAATTCTGTTGGCCTGCCACGGAATCTGTTCATTGATTTCGCTCAAGCAGTATCCAGATTCTATCTGTAGGTCTGTATACAATTCGTCCTAAACCACTGCATTTAGTCAGGTATAGGACAGCCCTGAATTTTTAGTCTTTATTTCTTAAACGGCTTACATACGTGTATTTATTCAACGTTGTTAAGATTAGAATCTGACCGAACGCTATAAAGTCTTCTCGATCTCATGAGCCGTGTGTGAATGACATTGCAATCCAAACTTTTGGAGACGGTATCTACTTCCATCGCAAACCCTGACTTTATTGTAACTTATCGACGATTCAGAAAAGCGTTGATTATAATGTTGCAAATGTATTTAAGAACTGGATGAACAATTGAATTTCGTTCGCCGTATAATTTATTAGAGGATTATCCCATCAGCTTCATCGCCGCTGTCTCTAGTCATCTCTCTTCTGTTAGATCTTCTTTTGTTTGTTTTGCTCGAGTATATAATCGTTGTACACGCTGGACTGGTTTTCTTGTTAATTAACGACCACAATAAATGTGAACCAAGTAGCGAGAAGAGACCGAGTGCTAACAGGACGCATTTCAGCAGAAGGCGCCAGGCGCCGTCTACTGTCCGCAAGTGTCAACAGCTCTTTTCTTTAAGGGTGGCTGAAAAAAGATTCTCTTGTCAGAAATGAAATTCCGGCTAAGAAAATATGTTTGTCTCTATCTGCTTCGTCACAAGAAACATCGCGCGGATAACCGTAATTTTAAGGACGTCTAAGGAATTCAAATTTTATTCATGAAGTCACGGAAAAAGAAATCTGTAGCATTGAAATCGTTATGCTACATTCTGTAGTTAATTTAACGTCACTAAATAGCGTAAAACTACATAATATAGCACGAATCTCTCTCCTCACGACTTTATAAACTGTATCTTCAGCTACCTTGACAGCAGTGCAATTATGACTTTTATAGAAAATTCGTCACATTGTCGTTATCAAGGTGGGTTTCTTGTAACAAACCCTTCTTTATTTTTAGTTGTCTTCCGAAAATAGCTCCTCTTGTGCAGACGCTTTCTAATCTCTTATTTTCCCCATTATAATGAGACCTTGAAACTAAACACAAAACGAAAATTGTGCTTTGACACTTCAGCGCTAAGTGGTGACAGATTACATTAGGTGACGAACGTTTTACATGAAACAAGCATTTAATTATAATAGAGTTGTAGTAGTAAACTTTATCGTGTTAAAAATATCTAATTGTCAAGAGAGAAGCTGATAGTCGCTCAGTAGATAAAGAAAATGTTCGACAATTTTTTAAACCTGAAGGTTGGTGTTCAAAACACCCCGCCACTGGACCCTACATTAAGCCAGTTGAATCCAACCAAACAGAAACACCTTATGTGTCTTAAGACCATTATATTGTATTTGGAAGCAGTTATGAGTCGTATCGAAGTTCATCTCAATGTTTCTGGCTAGTGCACGGAAAGATCAATGATCTGCAAACAGTGAACAGCTTAACGTGTGATGAGTAGCGACTGCCTTTACGGAAAAGACTGCACTCTCATATACCATTCATTAATCAATGATGCGAAGGAAACTGTGGATCACAGGATTGGCTCTAAGTAAGAAAGAATAATTTCAAATAAATACTGACAAGTCACATACAAACATTTTGTAAGCTATTGAATTGATATTTTTTACAAATATTTTACATATTTATACACAGTATTTATCATATATATTTAATATGAAACCAGCTGACATTTAATGATTAATACAATAAAAAATTGAAATTCACTCTTTTAAACTTGATCAGTCCTTAACGTGAGAACATTTCATCTCAATTCTCATGTTTTCTCATTTTACATGATTCATTTTTTGTTTCGATAAAAAAGTACACTTACAATATTACTTTGTTCAATTTTCTAGTATTGCGTTAGTTCTTCAGTAGCAGGGCATAGCAAGATATGCATAGCAGACAACCTCTTCCTTAAATAAGTACGTAAAGCGGAACTTATCCTGGTAATCTGTAATGTACCGGAACTTCTTTTGTGCAAAATATAGTCCTACTTAGGTTTTGGTAAATATATCAAGCATGAGCAGAATATAATTTCTTTCTGAAGTTGAGGTTAACCCGATATGCACAGTAATATCAGAAATGACCTCTGCCCTGTAGAACAGTGATATTCAACCTGGGGTACGCAAAGACATCTTAGGGGGCACGTGAAATTTAAAAATATATATATTATTTTATGATAAACACTGAATAATCAGTACTGTAATTTATTTTAGATGTAGATTATATACTATGTATAACTTGAATTATACACCAACATCTTTGCGGGTAGAAAGTTGAAGGGAAATTATATCTGGGGGTATGCGAACAAAAAAAGGTTGAATACCACTGCTGTAGAATACCTATCACGGGGTGAGAATGTTCTTGGTGCAGCCATATCAATCACACAGTGAGCAAGTACAGTACCCAATGAAAGGAAATTTCAAAAACAAGTTAGTAAATGAAAATCTACATTAAAAGAGAAACATCATTTTTCAAAGATTAGTCACAATTATGTAAACACCGACACCACATTTATTTATGTCTCACACTGACTGCACAGACACTGCATAAATGCCAACGGAGCAATAAACATTTAACAGATTGTTAACAATCATTCCACATCATTCATTTATATTATTGCTTTCGTTATTTTACTTAATAATCAAGGCATATTATATACATCTGCGGCATGGTACATCTTATAAATAAATACTGTCATTTGTACAATACTTTTATTTTTAAGCTGCAGGAAGAGCTTCAAAATTTAAAAGAAATCAAACTGTATTCAATAGAATGTATGGTCGTGTTTTACGAAACTACACAACAAAACACGGCAGGATTATATTCCCGTATTAAAGAAACGTCCTTTAATAACTGTAATGGATTTTCCAATATTTGTATAAAGAAATATGAAACAAGAATACAATGTGAAACTCCTTTCACTGGAAACTGATCTTGCTATCATTTGAAATCCGGCTAACCACAGTAAGAGTACGACAATTAGTTCTGATGCTGGCGGCCGTCATTTCTCACAACTTTAGAAATATACAGAGCTGGATTTGTCAACATTCTCCACTTTAATAATATAATTATTTTTGCCCTTTGCATTGGTGTAATATTAGCTGATTTGGCATCTTGGAAGTACAGTGTCTTTCTACCTGCTTCTTTCTCTAGTCCAGAATGCTTTAGATATATGCAGCAGTAAATAATAAAAGAGTTTCCAAAATGTGTTTCCCATAAAACACTAGGCATAATATAAAAAGTGGTTCTTCAAAATGAAACTCAGTATCATTCTCAAGAGGTTTACTAGCCTCAATGCAAGATGAGATAAAAAGAATTAGTAATGGTGAATGGTCCTCCAGGTTGGGGGTTGGTCGCAAGGCTAACAACCTTGCACCGTAAAAAGGAAGATGTTTTGAAACCTCAATCAAAGCCTCGGACAGACGGACCTAACAGAGGACCGAATGGAAGAGGAGAATTGAGAAGGCCATGGACCGAATACGGAACGGAGAGCCATAGAAGAAGGAGATATTTTATTAAATAAGCTATATCATGGAAGTAGAGAATATAAGAAAAATGGAAAATATACATTTAGTATCACTGCCACGGCATGAAGACACAGTCACAGTGCACAACGAACACAACCCAAGTCAATACTATTTGATTTTGTCTTCTAAAACACCCACTCCAAATCAACTTAAAACATCCAAATAAATTCCAAAAGTTTATCAAAACATTTCTTTCTAGATAAAGTATATCTGTTCTTCAGTAAATAAACTGTTTCGCCCTTTATCCAGTGATGTTTCACAGCCATTAAAATAGTAATCACCACCTGAATGGACAGATATCGTGCAACATCAAAATACAATGGGTTAACAGACTGCTGGAATATTACTGAACAGTATAATTGGAACAAACAGAAGAATGGACCTAAGAATAAGCACACCTTTACAAGAAATATTGCTGAAATTAAGATTGGAGTTATCTCGCCATTTATCTAAATTTAAGAGCAATATAATATCAAGGACAGATTTACACACAGTACGGTGGTCTAAAATGAAATTACATGGTCAGGTGAAACATGATATAGAGAGATAAAGAATAGTCAGAATACAAAAACAAGAGAAAAGAATGAATGTGGGTGCAGCAATGGAAACATGCATGGATGGTGATGATTATGGAAATGATAAGCCCCAGAACCATACAGAACACTTCGCAGACAAATGGTTGACACCTTTAACCAAGATTCAAAAATATGTTTTGAAATGTTCAGGTGTTCTTGATTGCAGGTTCTTTTTGCTGTTTATTATACACCTTTGGGTTTAAGTTGATATCAGTTGCTTAAATGTACTCGTAGCATCTCAAAAGTGTCTTGAATTATCTGTGGATTGTGTGAAGGAAGATTTAGCCTGTGACTGGGTAATTTCCTGAAATGAAAGCTAGCCAGTCACAAATTTATTCATAAGTGATGGATGAACTGTATGATACATCTAAGCAATGAACATACCTCAGGCCCAGAAGCCAAGACCAATACCACAGAAAGGTGATTCAAGAAATTATCAGTATCACTTTGTGCACTGATGTGTATCAACTGCTTTCAAATAATTTATTGGAAGTTGATTCTTGTTTCACTGATATCAATGGTGACTTCTTAAGAAATTCTTGAAACCTTTGTGACAAAAAATATTAGTCACTTAATGCCATTTATATTGTTTTATACTAAAACCATAATATATCTCAAGCTTTCTGAACTAATTTCCACTATTCCAATATTTAACACTCACCAACAGCAAAAGAAACATAAAACGCTTGTTACAATGGTGTGTCACCTTGCTTGAAAATATAGTAGTAGTCGTATAAATATCTGTTTAAAATGGGGACCAATATATCAATCTCCAGAAAAAATGAAATAACATCAAATGCTATATAAAAATCAAAGTGGTATACTTGGCCAGAATATTGTTGATGAAATTTATTTTTGAGAAATTTCCACTTTTATTGGGCACTTACATTAATCCATAGCCCTCTGTGGCAACAAAAAAAGGTATTCCCACCATTGCAATGTTTCGTATGATAGCACAGCGACAAAAAGAAGCGTGCAGGGCACAGTCATATGATATACTTACTGCTTTCCCTGTTCTTCTTATATTTCTTTTTGGGTTGTTATAATCAATCTGTCCACATATTCAATTAACTTTTTGATCACAAAGCAATTTTTGTTCATTGGTTGCAAAGTTAAGATTCATGATATGTCACTACTGTTTTATCCTGAGATACAAAATGTTACTAAAAATCATGTATGTATAAACGAACAGTGATGTGCTCATTTTTTTTAAATATTTTTTGTCTGGAATTTGTTGTGATACTAAATTCTTAAAATCAATACATTTTAATACCAGAAACAGTTTCTCACTTCATATTTCATACATCAAATTCATAATTCACTTAATAAGAAAATGGTTAGTTTATTATGACAAAAAAATTTCTAGTAGCCAGTTCTTTTACATTCAACTCATTAATTATTATTAAATTATAAATGGTTACTGGCCGATAGACCTAAATAATTTGCTTGACATTAGTGCAGAGGAATTTTCCCATTGGAACATTACGAGGGCAAGAAATTTAAAATCAAGTCAATGGATTTTTATAGACAGAATATTAACACTGCCTGAATTTCAGTGTTTTCTGGAAATGCTACTTTAAAAACACATGTTCAAGAACAATGAAATTTATCACAGCCATCAGCTTGTAAGTTGTCAGATCATAATTAGAATGATTATAAATTGCCTCCAATGTAAATAATTGCTTGATCAAGGTGGTAGGTAGCTTAAACACCATGTATCATGAGGTCTTTTTTTTATCACACACAATTCAAATTCCTGTACCTCCTGCATATGAAATATTACAAGTAGAACAGTTGAATACAGCCAAAGTATAACAGTATTGACTGTTCACATCTACCAATACTTGCCCCCCCTCCCCCCAAGCTATCCATCTTGGTTGCTAGACTACTAGACTAATGGCAATGTAAGTGCCCAATTATCATTAACAACAGAAACACAGAAATAGTTTGGTAAGATAGGACTATGTAATGTGACATGAAAATAATTGCAATTTAGTCACAGAATTTATAAAACATTCTTGTTTTTGTAACATTTTCATTGCATTTAGTTGTTACTAGGCAAAAGAAAATCTTTTCTTCAGTCTAAAAACTAATGCATCCATTCGACTGAATACACAAATAGAAAATAAAGACACTCAGATATTCACACACAAACATTAAGAACATTTCTGCACAAATCTTGCAATCTTCTTATCCCACCATTAACCAGAATTATTGCCTCTTTGTCCATTTTATACAATATTAGCTCCACAAGATGTTGCACAGTAACTATTCACAGACGAATTCTTAATTAACATATTGTTCATCTCTCTTTAAGAACGGATTACTGAAACCAGGTGATGGCCATCCGTATGTTACGACTCCCACTCCAAACTGTATGTGGATGTAAAACATATTGGTCATAACTTGTGACATACATATTTCTGGCATTACCATTTTCCTCTCATGAGATTAACGATTCCACTTTTTGGGTTTTCCAAATTTTTTGGTATCAAGTCTGTTCATACATAATGACTTTTTTTGTTAATAAGCAATAGTGGCTGAATATCACTTGCCTGGGTATAAACAAAACAATATATTGATATTATCTGATGGTATTTCTATAACTCTGCAACCCTGACAATGCAACAATATAACTGTAATGACAGTACTTTCCTTGTATACTGCCCTCTGTCTGGATAAAAATATATACTGGTATTATGTTGCAAAGATTGTCTTTTCTCTTATCTGAAGACATTAAGCCTCAAGATGGCCGTCTTCAGACCCACCACCACGACAACCTCAAATCCTACTACAAAATAATCCTTCTTAATATGTACCATTTTATACACACAATGGCAATGTCCAAAAAAAGTACTTACATGATGTTACTAGACAAATGTTACAGACATTTTGAAACAATGCAATTTATATCCATGAAGTCTGGATAAAAACTGCAATAGTTTCTCATATTGCTGTAGAGACAACAGTTTCACTGAAATATGTAATAAGAAAAGAAAAGCAATGCAATTTGCGAATGGATAATTATTTTCCTACAGGCAATTCTTTAATTCAGGTTATCTTTTATTCTGTGGGACTGGGGAATTTACACACCCACACGAAGGGGCTGCCAGATGGACTCCAACTCTGGGGTTCACACTTAAGCAGTATGCTACTGTGAAGCACAGCAAAGTGGACAGTGCATGGGCCATGACACACTGCCGACAAAGATTAAATAGTCTTGATCGACACATAATGTCTCAGATCAGTTACAAGTGTTCTGAATAATGTTCACTGTTACCAATTTCAGCTGCCATTATGACCTTCATATTTACAGTCACAATCCAGACTACAGACCACACAACACACCATGTGAAGGACAGAACCTGTCTAGTTCCTGTAAAATAAATAATAATGCAATATCCAGATTATGAAGCTAATTCACTGCCAATAATATATGAATCTTTAAATGTGGGACAGAAATGCAGGCATATTTCCATCTGTTTTTCTTTATTTTTATAAACAATTACTGAAGAAACAGGAGGTTACAATGATATGTTTTGAAGATATTTTTCTTCATTTTAAAAGCATCAATGACTTGGAAAACAAACTGGAATATCTCTATATAATTATGCAATGCATTATTTAATCATACACAACAGTTGGATGACTGATTTGAATGTATAAAAACGGGAATTTTAATACCATATTTTTGCAAACAATTACCTATACACCACGGCTACTGATGGATTGTCAAGAATTATGGAATGGCACTGACAGTAATGTCAAAAATCTTGGAAACACAGACAAAGCAAAAGTAAAGCTGTCCTGCTACATGCCATGTAGGTTGTTTGGGGGGAAGTGGAGGTACAGGTTCTACTCATTCTTGACCATGGCACTAGATGGGGGGGGGAGTGGTCAGCATCACGCCCCGGCCACCCTTAACCCCCAGGAAAGGACCCTGGTACCCATTGGATAGGAGGATAGGTGAGCCCCAGAAATGGTCTAGACGGAGAGGCCAGAGAAAAAAATTCTCTGCCGTCGGAGATCGAACCCCAGTCGTCCAGTCCATAGCTAGTCACTATACTGAGCTATCAGGAAAACAGAGACATGCCCTTAAATCATGATCCAGAAAAAATGTTCCTGTGGGTTGTCAGATTAATATTGTCTGTTAGTTTTCACAACAATCAGAGGATGCTGGAGAAGAAAAACATATCTTGTAATTCTGAATTAAATACATCAATTTATTGAAGGAGGTCTATATGGGTTTCCTGGCAATAGGCAAAAATATAACAACTTCAGTAGTTTGCAATTAACCATTAGAAGCCTGCTGTTTGTGAAATTCCATTTGCAAAACCCTTTCCATACCATAGGAATAAAAATGGACGTTTTATTGTTTTAATATCTGGACTCTTTGATGAACACACACATATAAAAATAAGACATAATCCAGGATGTTTTCAGAGCCGTATCTAACCAATATCTTGGCACAGAGGCATAGATACATTCTGAGGAAACACATTTATGAGTTGGCAGTATCATGAGACCCATGTTAAAATAGGATTTCTTACAAAATAAAATGTAATATTCATATAATAATTGAACAAAGATGTTTATCAGAGATGAAGTAATATACAAATTAACTACTAATAAGTGTATAGGATGTTCATAAAGGTCAAATTAACAGTAAAATAATATATTCTTCTCTGTTTGTATATTCATTCTACTGTGCCTTTACTTTATGAACACTCTGTGTTTATGTTTCTCTCTTGTAAAACCAAGACATGTTTAAAGATATCTAATAAACTGTTTCATCATTCAGCATAGGTCCTTTCAAATGATTACAGGAAAGGGTACCATCTATGTATAAGGAATGGCTCTTTTTTCAAATCAGCCCCATTAAGGTTCACCATTATGTAGTATAAACTGCTGACACTATCAGCACAGAATAAAGTAGGTTACATATATTTCTGAAGTTACTTGGTTATGTCAGTAATGAATGGTATACACCCACAGACGCACTTACAAAACAGATCTTGAAGCTTTTTCACATCTTGCATCCACACCCACAATATTGCTTTGATTCAATAGTCTTGAAACTGTAGCATTTGATTTTTTCACCAATGCAGAGATTTTCTACACAAAAATGAAATATATAACACGGTGAGAGAGGAAACTATTCATAGAATTTTATTGAAATATTTCTTTCACAGTCTTTTTTCACTCTCATGGCACTGACACAAAAACACAACACACTAATAATGAGTTTTCCAAGAATGGGCAACTCACAGGGCACAGTACATCAGTTTGTTTCTTCTGTTTATCAGGCTCCTAGTTTAAATCGGATAACACAGATTTCTTTCTGCCCCTTTGGTATGAGACATGTCATTGCTTCACACCTGAGATGATTCACATTTCAAAGACAAATTCACAAATCTCTCCCAATGGAATATATTTCAATTTGTGTGATTTTTCACAGCTACCGAAAGTAAAGGCATGCAGTCAAAACTGCCGTAAAGTCTGCTGGCTGGCAAACCAAACCCATTTTTTCCAACACCAGTGAAGCTTCTTTAATATCGCACTCACCATGTTTAAACACTGCCTGTGCATATCTTATATATGGAGGGACATGAAAAAAGACCTTCTTACCAGCCAGTAGAAAATAGCTTACACTTAAACCAAGGATCTGCAGTTACTTTCTGACATGGCATTTGTGTTTAAAAAATTTGATATATGCTCTAAGCCAAATATCACATTTAGATGTCCACATATTTGCCTTAGTTAACAGTTCAGTCTGTCCACTAAATAAACAGGAAAAACACTAACACAAGATTAGCCAAGGTTAAACCAGAAACCCTTCTGAGAGATTAGCTGTGATTTGTGCTCTCATCGCTTGCACACTGTTCATTATCTTTTTCTGATGACCTACAAGTGTGATACCAAGTGCAGTAAGCTCTTTCACTGTAACTCTCACTACAGCATCCATGGACGTAATTCCTGCACGCTCAAAGTTTTCAAGGTAGCGTGCCATCTTGATAGAGTTGAGCCACTCTTCCACTGAATTGAATTGAGTCATATCTGGGGCATCTGGTGCTAATGGGTTGCCAGTCCTGATTAAAAGAATAAGCCAATATTAGTTTAATAATTACGTGTAAATATAGTTAATAAAATTGCATATTTTTATGGTATTGTTTCAGTGGAATAGGATGAAATAATGACAGATCAGATTTCTAGATCATAATTTCAATTTGATCTCATGTCCAACAATGACACAAATATATTGATGCAATATTAAACCATTAATTGAGGAAAATTGTTATAAGTGATGTTTTCATCTTAAGAAACTTATGTTCATGCCGAAATGCAAAACACCTTAACAGTGTACTTCCCTAAATCATAACTCTTTTGAAGACCATTTCTTGTGCCATAAAGTTAAAAACTCAGTGACAGTATATTCTTAAAGGTATCTTTAAATTAGTTTTCAGACACTGAAATACTACAGAGGACTCTTGTGGTCACAATAATTCACAATATCTGAGGATTATAATGTCAATCTCCTATGTTTTGATGCTGCGTAGGTAGATATTAATGTTTCAGAGAAACATGCTCTCTGTCTTCAGAGTTTAAATGATGTCAGAATCCAGAGAAACAACATAATCATCTTCTTAGTATTTCATTCTTTTATAATGGAAACTGACAGAATATTATTAGGAACAATCTTAACAGATAACAGAGAACAGCTACTTCACATTAATTAATTTTTAAACTCTTTTCATCCAGTTACGAAATATAAGTGTTGGCATTGCCATATGTGATAGTTTGTGTCCAGAAGTAAGAATACACCAATACAGAGCTTAGCAGTATGATTCCTGCCTCACACTGCTATATTTTTAACAAAGACAATAAAATATAACTTAAAATTGGTTTTATTTTATTTTTCCAATGATAAACCAAAGGCTTATCAAGTTAACAAACAGCAAGTACACTCATCTTGGATTTAATTTACTCTAGACAAGGGTCATAAAAAAGTGTATTCCATGGACCACATATGGACACTGAAGAGTTTTGCAATAATTTTAATGTAATTACTTCCCTACATAAACATTAGTTTGATAAATTACTACATAACTATATATCAGTTCATGTTCATACGATATTATAGGTTCATTTCTGATGGTATCAAGACAGAGAACAATGGTTTGTTAAGTGACAGAATGTCAGGACTTTAGTTGCAACAAAACTTAAAATCCCACTCAAAAGATGGTTATTACATGTATTGGTATTTACCAGTATTATTTAAATAATATTCAGGAAACTGCATGACCAACTCTATTATTTGCATACACTGGTCACTGTTGTTAGAATCAGGTTTTTAATGACTTAAGAAAGTGTAATTTTAAGAAATATAACCATAACTGTGAGAAAGACAGATTCATCAAATATTTACATAAGACTACATACGCTAAACACTAAAACAAAAAAATCAAAAGGCCAGTAGCCCACTCATCAGTTTACATTCCACTGCTGTAATCTATCACACACACAGAAATATAGTTTGTAATGTTACTCAATAAATAAAATATTCATATGATAGGCCCTGGCAGACCTTCATGGTTAGATAAAGAAGTTCAATTTTTTTAGACACAGAACACCAAAAGAAAAAAACACGACCTTTTAGAACAAAAACTTCTATAGCCAGAAACAAGTGAGCACCTAAAATTGATAAGCCACAATCATGAGCACACAAAGATAAGCAACTTCTTGCACCATGCAGTACAATAAAGCAATGTCAGCAAACCTGTAAATGTTGAAGTGGTTATGCCCCGCTTTTGTTTTGCTCATTTAGTAAGTTGCATGTAGGTCATCAGTCTGAAAAATGACCTACACATTCAACACTTGGTGTCTGTTCTTTGCTCAGTAACCAGCTGTTATTCATGCTGCTAAATTAGTATAACTTGCAATTTAAATAGTTCATAGACTCTTTTCAGTAGCACCCGATATATTTACACTATAAATAAATTCAACCTTTTCAATAACATTTAAGCCCACTAGAAGAGACTGACTTAGTACCCTGCCTGAGCCACCTGTTTTACCAGCACTTGTGGTACTTGTGCTGTATGCTGGTTTGTCAATATTTATGGCAGCTGGGAGTTGTGATACTAACCCTATGCCAGTAGAAACATGATTCAAAACCATGAATACCAATATCTGCAACTGGACATGATTCTAAGCCAATTTCATTCACCTCTCATTCTCATAACCCATTTCTCCAAGATCCTTATAATGATATACTTCTACCTCTTGGATTTGCAAGATCATTTTACAAGACACTTCCCAAGCCCAGCACATTGAAACCTCTTACAGCATCATGATAGGAAGGGTAGATGCTAATACATTCATTAAATAGTCGCAAACAACTGACAAGGGTGGACATCAAGCTTGAGAGTTGGGCATGAGGCTAACAACACTTCAGTGTAAAATGTCCTGTGTTACAAAACTATTATATATGCAATAAAATACAGACTTGAATTGGGGAAAGAACTTTCACAGCCCTCTCCATTGCAATAAAAAAATTGGTAAAGCAAGAAGTGTTTAATATTTACAGTTTCCTATTTGGAACAGAATTATTCTTGAGAAGAATTGCTCACCTAGTCAAGCCCCCCCCCCCAATTTTTTGAACCCAAAGGTGTATTACTGTGTTCACAAGAGGTCATGACTTCTATCTTCTGAACTATATAAATCCCAAACACATCTCAGACTCTATTAAGATCCATTTTATTATATCCTCTGATGTATGCCTATGTCTTTCAACTGGTCTCTTCCCTTCAAGTACTTCCCATCTCTTCTGTGCCCCATTCTTCTCATCTTCCTTCATTTGATCACCTACAGATATCTGATGAGTACAAATATGAAGCTTCAGCACTCTGTTCTTAAAACCCTCTATGTGTTCCTCTTAGGGCAAAATACTGAATTTCACACCCATACAAAATAAAATATACAAATATAGGTTGGTATATATCAATCTTTGCTGTTTTAGCCAACAGGTAGAATGGCAGAAAATTCTGAACTGAGTGTTAGTAAGCATTCCCTCAACTTAATCGGCTGTTCACTTCAGCGTGAATGTAATTTTTATCTGTTACACTTTACCAAAGAACTTCAAATGTCATATTTTTTTTAGGATTTGTTGCCTATTCTTATATTATTTTTCCTTGGTTCCTGATGACAAGACATGAATAATATGTATTCAGTTTACTCTGCATTTACTTTTAAAGTCAGTCTCCTCACTAGCATCTAATTGAGATTCAGCGAGTTTCCTTATGGTATTCATGTTTCTACCCTAATTAATAAAATCAACACAGACCAGAAGCTGACATGTCCCATTCAATTCCAACCCCTCCTGAATTTCTTGTACATTACAGCTGGCATATTCTAAACCAAAATCATTTGTATCTCTTGATACTGTGCCACTCCTTGTTAATTCATGAGCAAGAATACAAAACATGGTCATGATAATGGTTTTTACTTAGTCAACGTACACAACAACCACATCACCAAAATGCAACACAATGAAACATTTCCTACAATATAATGATAGTTGATTTGCAGCAAGAAGCAGGCTGGCAGTTTACCTCATCCACAAAATAAGGATTAACCAACTATATTACTCTAAGAAGAAATAAAAGTTTACTTTCAGGTTTATTTGTAAAACAATAATAAGTTTTTATCTAAAGGAGAATGTGGGTTTTAAGTGAACAATAAATTATATTTAAATTTGGATCTGCTGTGTCACACATATTTATTTATAACTAAGAGGTATGGAGGTGAACAGTCAGATCCTAAAACATATTGTAAATTTTAGTCCTTTTTCTTGAAACAGTCAACGTGCTTCCTCCTGATCCACACACAATGTGAAAATGAAGGGGTCACATGAGGGTGTATTCCCTACCTGGCATTCTTTCTTGGAATGTTTTCACCAATGAACCCATCAACCAATCACCAAAGCATATTGTTTACTCTACCCCAGGCGGCAGTTGGTTAAACACGACCCATTGAGGTGTCCGAATGGCTGCGGGTACGTAATAAGGGTTATGGGATGGTGGGCGCCTGCAACCACAGCCCCGGCAATCAAGGGAGACAGAAACAGAGATGCACCCCCACATTAATTAAACTGACCAAAATTAAGCAGTAAATTAAACTACCAAAGCAAACCTGCAAACTTTAAGAAAATTTCAATGTTCAAGCTACATGCTGCAGTTTACCTTTGACATGTCCACAGATCTGTGACAACTTCCTCCATGCATCAGAGGTGCACTGCGCACTTGTAAAAGCTGGATATTAAACAAGCACAAACCTACCTCATTTATCTGAGAAAGTAAATATAAAGTTCAGTGTTGTCGATGTTAATGTGCATGTTTTCATCCTTAATGGTTGGTTATTCGCAAATGTCCAAAACTTGCCGCAGTGTGCTAAAGAAATTATGAAAAATTGTGAAACTATTCATTATCAGTGGATTTAAAAATAAAATTTTGAGGCATTCATAGGTAATAAATGTTACTATAAATAGGGAAACAGTTTTATGTTACTATTATGCACAGAAGAATGATATACTATTGGTCAATAGAACATACAGAATTATATTACTATTTGCAATACAATATATTTCTGATTGCCCATGTGAAGTTTATTCAGTTTGCAGATCAGATGTACATTTTCTTTTTAAATTTCATTTGTTGAATTTACTGAAGGTTGATAAAATTGCACATAATTTTACACCAAGCATTCAATCCTCTCCCACCTCTAATGTTATGTATTCTACTTTCACATTCTGTAGCTTGTTGGGGGATGTGCCACATCAGACAGAGGTGAAGGGTGAACCTTTCCTATGACTGGGCTACACTACTAATGCAAATGCACAGTTATGGTTTAACACAAGCATAAGTAATTTTTGATACAACATAATACACTGAAAATAAAATAATTCTTAATTATCTGTGTTTAATATTCACTCCATTAATTTGGATAATCAAGAGTGTACTGTAATTAACCGTAGGAATTGCTGTTAGGACACAAATAAGGTTCTAAAAATATGCAAGTTCCAGAGAAACAGAGAAAGGCATACTACAGTATGCAAGTGTCCTATAACCAACCATAAATGAATCCAGTAACAGAATATTTGGCAGGTTTAATGCTGAATAATCCAAACTAAATGAGCACTGCCATACATACAAAATTACCTTAACAATGTTCCTTTACACAGCCCTGTGAACATGCTGTATAAAAGTCCTCTTTTCTGTAGCCACAGTATTTTTAATGATGTCCATAAAATGAAAAAAACTGATAATAGAAATTTCCCACAGTTGAAAGAAATGTTGAAACACAGAATGGAGATTTATGATTTTATACAAGTATCCCTTTGAGTTTTATTTCCATATATTTATTGAGGGGGGAAAAACGAAACAAAAAAAAAACATGTGCACCCACTCAACCCCAAAAATAAATATATCACACAAAGAGTGTCTCTCTTGACATAATAAGTCTGTACAATGTTTTGACATTATGTACAAGTTGCATATAACATATAATCTAATTTTCAATGCTGAAAATTTTGTACTTTAACCTATGAAATATACACAATATCTTATAAGAAAGGAACGATTTGCAGAAAAATGTGCAATCCAGCTATCTTGTATTAAAATATTCCCTTGCTTAACCTTAGTGTCAGACATTTTGTTGAAACCTGCAATGAATGTACTGCTGTTGCTCCCATCTCATAAGTTAACATGGCTACCATTTCATTTTCTGTGGCAAAAAGTTAGGGAAAAAGTACCAAAATGAAGGGGGTTTAAATTGCATGATAAGCTGAAGTTACAAAGAAACATCCGTTTATACCTGATAAAATTGGAGTCACCAGTTGTAACAAAGGACAAACAGGTAAATAAAAAGGAATTTTGTTCTTTTGAATCCTAAAAAGAATGCAATAAAACCCGTAATACGATGAGATACCACAGTTGTCAAAAGCTCATACAAAAATCAAAGTCCCAAATCATAAAAGAAGGGAAAATTCTACAGCAGTTTCTTTAATTTTATGGAAAATATCCAACATCTAAGCACTACACCAAAACAAAGCACAAATCATGTCATAAAACCATACAGTATGCCATAAAGTATATACCTCAAACGATGCTCATTCAAACATATATACATAAACATTAAACAGTTGACAGGACAAACCAATTTTCAGCCCAGAGTTGTCAAGCAGCTACTAAATCCAGAAAATATTTAACAGAATTGTAGAAGCCAAAGTAATCTGAACATCATCTTATAGTATTTTCAATAATCAAAAATGAACTCTTATTCCACTAAGAGCACTAACAAATAAGAATAATGTCCATACTGATGGTCTCAATGAGTCAGATTCTAAATTCATTCTATGTAACCCTGTGGTATTAGCTGGAATTTGTATGACTGAAGAAAAACACAACTATAAAAACTGACTAACATAATTCATATTACTGTGCACTCATATTTTAAGAAACAGGATAATTTGGATTTTGAGTATAATTAAAATAGTAGATACTAGAGGATACTTACAATTACATCTTCTATAATACTAATTAACCATTAAAGCAATGTGCTGTAGAACACAGACTCCATATAGATACTGCAGTTTCAACTATTCACATTCAGAACAACTTCAGAACTACGGAAAATATCATAACGCAACAAATAAAAGTGAAAAGTATGAATTCACAAACTGACTCATTCAATTTCAAGATGCTTTTGATATCATATTTTACATATCAATTGGCTTGACCGAAAATTGTATTTATCTTTTACCTGTTCTGTGCTATTTTCCTCAAGGTGTCAGGGCATCGAATGAGTTTGTCAAGTGTTTTAACAATGGAGGCAAATGTTGGCCTATGAGTTCTTTCTTTCTGCCAACAATCCAGCATTAATTGGTAGATGGCTTCTGGGCAGTCCATTGGTGCTGGTAACCTACAAAAAATTGTATTCAGAAAAGCATATTAAACACGCATCTTTGATAGAGCTTGTTTCACGTTTTATATCCTCCTCTTGTTACATGTATTGAAAGTACAACTGATACCTTTTCCTCCCCACATTATGTTTAATCCCAACAAACAAGCCTTGGTAATGGTCATTTAGTACTGCCACAGAACAATGCCATAACTGAAGGGAGAAAAATCAAGATTAAATTGGTGTCTTTAATTTTGTCTGGTTAGTTCTACTGCTGAGGATGAACACAGAGAAATATTTACTAGAAAATATTTCCCAATAAGAAGAAAATTTGGTATATAGTGGCAAAATAGTGTGTTACCATTATCAATGTGCTAAAACAATTCCATCGAAAAGCATAAACAAGATCAAATGTTCATGCTTTAAACACCGCAATTTCTAGATAGCGAAGTTTAATGCTTTATTTAAATTCTTCCCATGAATCAAAGAGGAAGTACACCTAAGTAGGATTTGAGATTCTCACAGCAGAGTCCTAAAATGGCTGTCTTCTGGGTTGTAGCACTGTGCAGTCTGATACAAGTTTGCCAGCTTTTCAGAGGTCCCTGCTGCCTCCATCATTAGATGAATGAAGGCAGCAAGGACCTCTGAAACATTGGTAAACTTGAACCAGACTACACAGTGCTACAACCCACCTTAGGAAGTATACTTGCTAGTCAGTAACAGAATATTACCAACTAAAATTTATTTCATATTAATCACTTTTGTACGGACATATGGCTGATTAACTTTTATTCCTCCACCAACTCAGGACCCTCAAAATTTCAAGTTATAAGCATTTACTGGAACTCCCATGATAGATTTTTTTCTCTGCTATTAATGTGTAACAAAACAAGCTGTCTACCAACCACTGGCGATGGACAGGGAACTGTTAACAGAGAAAATGGTAAATCAAATGTCCCCCCCCCCGACTGCTTTATACTCAAACACGCATCTGTTAGGTATGTTAATAGATGCTGTAACTAGCAATATTTTTTGTTTTGTTTTCCTCTGAGTTGCAACAAAGATTAAAAATATAACTGTGATAAGAAAGTATGAAATATATCCTTCAACTTACTGATATGGTCTCAACATTGAAGAAATTATCTGTACATTATTTGAGAGCAAAAATAGTGCAAAAACATTAAGAATCTATATGAAAAAATTTATTATGTCAATAGCTATTTATTGTAATTACAAAATGTTCAATACATTTTGTAAAATATGTAAAAGTAAAGTTTGTCTTTGGTGAAATTTCTTAAAATTTAGGTATGTTATATTCAGGTGTGCAAAGCATTTAGGCAAAATACAGCAATATATCAGCTATGGGCACAAAAAACACTGTAATACCTGTAGCCCTTCTCTATACTCTTGATGACATCCTGGTTTGACCAGTTCCAATATGGCCTCTCGCCATATGACATCACCTCCCAACATACAATACCAAAACTCCATACATCGGAGGCAGACGTGAATTTTCGAAATGCTATGGCTTCAGGTGCAGTCCATCTCACAGGAATCTTGCCCCCCTTGAACAAAAATATGCATAATGAACTAAATAACGTGTACTACAAGCAACAGAACCACAGTTAGCATGCAGAAAATAAAAAAACTTCATTATGTAATTAGAAAATGGGTTAGTTAATGACATCTTTTAAAATGCATAGTTTCAAAAGAGTCAAAAAGAAAAAATGGTAATGGGATCATGACTGGTGACCAGACCATGAACACAGAGTGGAAAAGGATCTGGAATAAATTACAATATGTGGCTAAATGGTACTACTGCAGCATTTATGTGGAGAAGCTAGGGAAAACCATGACACATATCAGTCAGGAGAGCTGGGTAGCTGAACTGATTAGCACGATAATACAAACACAGAGCATTACTGCAACACAAACATGTTCAGTTATAAAATTAAAGAATTCAGAGATATTCCAGTCCATGCCAAAATGTGGCACACAAAAATCTAAAACATGATGGTTCTGTGTAACATAACCCTGCTATGGTGACTAGAGTCTGCAAGAGAATGTGTGAAACTATACTGTTCTTCTCACATTAATATTAATTTTCATGACAAAATAAAATGCATATGGAATAAAATGACATTTTCTTGGTTTTAACTTCTCTTGTTCACAAAAATTGTATATGCAAATTACTCCACCTACAGACTATGCAAGGTAACACAAACAGAGAAATTAAAGGAGCACAGAAACAGATACGCTGAATAAAAACCTTGCTTTCAGTTTCATAGTCACTTTTGTCCATAATATATCTTAAAATATGCTAGTCCTTATTCACTGTAAAGATACAGAATTAGAAAAAACTGGTGAATTTTAAAGTGTAATATCAGTATCTTACTTCTTAATATGCAATGGAATCAACTCTGTTTTTTTTCCATTTACAGCTCGGTTGCTATGGTTTCTTCAGTTAAAAGATATTCTTCTGTTTAGTGTGAACTTTGACATTTTTATCTCATATTTCTTGTCTGAATATGGTTTAAAACTAATGTTTTTCTTCTTTGCTTAAAATCTTAGAAAATACTGGAAGACCTTGCATACTTGGAATTCCATAGTCCAAATTATATTATGTCAGAATTAAGACCAAACTATCAAGTTCAGTAAGGGTCAAATTCCATATTATTAGGGGAACTATTCATGTGTACAAATTTACATGAAAGAAGATGCATTTCTTCAATCTTTAAACTCTAAACTGAATCAAACAGACAGACTTAAATGGACATTCCATTGTACTCATTTGAAGTTAGGTTCTGGGCTATGCTGTAGCAATATATTTTGTAATTATAACACAAAATAAAATCTTACCCTTGTTGTGTATGCCCCTTCTGTAGTGCTTTCTATTTCACGACTCAACCCAAAGTCTGCAATCTTGCAAACAAGCTGAGCATTGACCAGCACATTACGGGCTGCAAGATCCCTGTGGACGTAGTTCATCTCAGACAGATATTGCATGCCTGAGGCTATGCCTCGCAGCATCCCGACCAGCTGGATGACTTGGAATTTGCCGTCATTAGCCTAATCAACAGTAATCTTAATTAAAGGCATTGTTCACATTTGTTCAGCATGTGGAGTGAAACATCACATCACAATAATATATCTTCAAACTAAGCTAACAAAACAAACAAAAATTGGTAGTTGGGTGTCTGGCCTGCCATGGGTAAAACGTGCATACCCATCACTTTCTTCATTCATGTTCATGGGATGAACAAAGAATCTGATGCTGTCTCATTAAGTATGGGTCCCCATTGCAGTCAGTAGTGCTTTTACATTTCTTCAGTATCCAGATAAAATAATAATTACAGCCTAAAAACGATTGCTGTCACTGAATTTGCGATATTGCAGCTTTGAAGTGGCACTTACCCTAAGGAATGTATCAAGAGAGCCATTCTCCATATATTCTGTGATGATCATGACTGGATTGGACTTTGTAACAACACCCTGCAGGAATATCACATTTGGATGTTCAAATTGACCCATGATAGATGCCTCAGTAAGGAAATCATTTCTTGCTTTGTCTGAGCTGCCTGGTTTCAGAGTCTTGATGGCAACATCAATTTCTGTTCGACAACCATCTGGTGGCAATTTTAACTTTCCTCGACACACATCGCCAAACTCTCCCCCACCTAAAATGTATATAAATAGTTATAACTGTTCTTATGATACATGAAATAAATAAACGAGCCTTTGATGATATGGTTCTAACATGATATCATACGCACATAAACTGAAATTATACAGCTAACAGAATTACATAATGAGTTAAATTGTATTTCCATACCTATGATCGCTTCAATAGTTATGCATGAAGCATCTATCTCTCTAGCAAACTCTCTGACTGCCTGATTAGGATCTTCGTATGTGTGGGGATCGATGTAGGTTCGGCTTGATGCGCCAACTGCGGTGAAGAGTGGTGTTGTCACTGCACATTCAAAGAGAGTGTGTCACATTGTATCTTCAACCAATAACATCTCCATTACACTCTACCAAAAATCACTATTGTGGGTACTGATTGAGCAAAAGTACTACTGTCAGCAAGAACAATGCATTCTTAGATTTCTGTCTTCTGGGTTATTGCGCTGTGTAGTCTGGTCGATGTTAACCAACGTTTCAGAGGCCATACTGCCTCCGTCATCAATGCATTCTTAGTTACTTCATTCATTTACTTTCTCTGTGCAAGAGTGGCACACCTTGATTAGCTAAGTATATGTTTTAAACAGAGCTGTTGTAGTATCAGTGTTCAAATGTACACAGAATAATTTATTAAAACATGCCAGAATGAAATCTTGCTTCCAAAATTTCTTTCAAATTACATCTCTCATAATTTACTCTCAATTATGAACATATGAATGGGCATATGCATATATGACAATGTACAAACTACTTCGAAGCCTTCCCTTAAGAATAAGACATGCGTACCCACTATGCGTTCTATTAATTTAACTAGAACAGGTATTTATTTTCACACTTTAAATATATTTTTTTCAAATAAAATAAAATACATAATTACACACAGTGAAATACAACTTTTGACAACATGCTTCTGAAACACAAAATGCTCCACATTAGAGATCTAATGACAAGAAACTTCATTCCCATGGAAAAACACAGCATAGTTTGGCTATGAGGGATATAATGCTACATCAAAATATAGACACATAGCAAGCATTGGTTAACAGATGTATTTCCAAAACATACCAACTCCAAATTCATGTCACTATTAACAAAAGTACTAAAATATTGTACTGGGGTGCTTTTCCTGAAAAATTCCAAAATGTAATCATAGGTAATCAAGAATATGGAATGGTTATTCATAATAAATAAAGTTATTCTGAATGGCATTGGGTGAACAGGAAGTTAACATCTATAGAAGAGTAAAGTTGTGTTTATTAAACTCTGTATGTCTAAAATCAACTAAAAATCATATGAGATCAGCCTTAATGCACTAGAATAGTTGTAATGAAGAAAAACAAACAATTTGGAAAAAAACACTTGTTTTTATATATTTGATATTTTATTTTAAGTGTTGTTCTAACATTATAATTTAGAATATTTCAGATATACTTTCATTTTTCATTCAGAAACTTGTCAATCCAAACAGAATTCCTAAAAGCCTTGATCTAAACAATGTTATTCCATTGTCAGGGTATATGAGTTGTCATAATTCTCAACTAGCAGCAAGATACTGGCACTTCAGACCCCTTAAGAGTTTGAGACTTAGTAGAGCCAATGGAGGACTGATAACAGGAAAGAAAACTGTGGCCCTGAGAATGAAATGAATGAGCTTGCAGCACAGAGTTTGCATACCGTGACATTTTTTCACATTTCAAACCCAGCGATTTCATCTTAAAATTTCATTGCCTTGGTCTCAAAAAGGATATGGACATAAAAATCCTTTCTGCTTCCATATTGGTGCATGTATAACCTGTTTTTAAATTTTATCAGTTTGGACCAACCCTATCCTTACATCACGAATTTTGTTCTTAGGGTTATGATTAATGTCTGTTCAACCTCTCCCCACGTTGGCAATGATGAAGAGTCAGTCTCTCAGGTACAGACTTGCATGAAAAATCCACACCGATTCTACCTGGTTTCAAACCTCTGGTTTAAGCCATAGAAGACAGCTGTCTTCTGGTTTGTAGCACCACACAGTATAGTAGCCCCACTACACAGCACAACACAACAACCCAGAATACAGCCATCTTCATATTTGCTGCCATGAGAACCTGAAATCCTACATAGACCACAGACCCACATTCAGCAACTTACCAGACCACATGGTCTCCATTTAGCACATATTCTTGCACACGTTATAAAACTATCAAAAATAAAACATTTTTATAAAAGAGGAAGCCACTGTGTCAAGCAAAAATACTGTATTTATCTACCTTGTAAGACAAATTCCTTTTCCTAATTTAGTAAAAGTGAGGGCTCATTTCTGATCATTAATAAAGAAAAGTACTTAATTAGGATGATTTAATCAGAAGTATTACAAAGTATCTGGCACTCTCAGTACAGATAGCATTACTAGGCATAACATGAGTGGGCTGTCTTCTGCTACAGGTACTTTCTGAATACAATACAGGGTAGTTATTGAGCAAATGTGAGCTAGAAGTGGTCAGATGCTATTTAACACTTAGGATTAATGCTAACTGTGAATAAGTATGACTAAGTAATATAACTGGAAATGAAACATTTTCAGATACAGGGGATTTTCTTATATTTGGATAAGTATGGTGTCAGGGCTCATAAATGGAGTGCGAAAAGGACGATGGTTTTTAAAATGAGATGGTATGCTTTTGAAATAAATATGTGAACCATGTGCGACTGCAGAATTGCGTGCTACTTACATCCATTGGTATGTGTGGTTACAATAGAAGGACTGTCCAAGTTGCAGTGGACTGGGGACACACATGAAACCAAACACAAATGATGCAACAATAACAGACAACAATGCAAGAATTGTGCAAAAAAATGTACAAAATAAGTAATTGGAAAGCAATAAAATAAAACGTTAAAGGCTGTGGTTAGTGGAAATGTATTTAATTCATAACTGACTATTTCAATATGCTGCATTATTTCTCTCATTTTCTTAGATATAATGAATTATTGTTTTGAGGAAATAATTAATGAAAATAAGAAGAAGAAAAAGACTGGAAAAAAGAGTAGAAAGAGTTGGATAAACAATCCAAAGATGAAAATACTGTAGATAACAGACATCAGTGGTAGATGATAACTAATAAATGATCAAAGCTATGTATGATAAAATAACCAAATTAATTATGTGTCTTCTTCAGTGATAGCAGTTCATAAATAAAGAATTAAGAATATTATGGAATAACATCTGATTATTTCAAGGCAGAATTTATATTTTCACATAATGCATAGGAGTGTAACTACCTGTAAATATGCATAATGTTAAAATCGGTCCTCCGAATACTGAATTAAACACAAATTTTTGCCTTTATTAAATGAAGAAAGAGGAAACTTAAACAACTGTGAACACTCAGCATGCATTTTAATCTCATCTCAGACACTGTGTGCATCTTGACTGAAGTGTTCCTGCTTCCTCAGCCCCCAACCTAATATTTGAGCGTTCGGTACCTCAAAGCACATCACGACCACTTTTTTTGTTCTGTATCCTTCCTAACTTATCACTCACAATCATTCCACCATTCTACATCATGTAACTTATACAGATTAAAAAGCATCTTTAAATAACCCATGAATCAGTCCAAACTCCGAGTAACAGGTGAGAGGGCCCGCCTAAAGACAATGGATGTTATAACTTGGTGACTGGTCAGAACCATCACATAGATCAGGGATGATGAAAAACAAGTAATGTCAGTGAAATAATGACTGGCAGAGAAATTCTAAATTCTTGGGGTTTCGGGTGGGGGGAGCCTGCAGTGGGTTTTTGCTGACATCTGAAAACAGATCCTCATATTAAGACACTAGGCATTTAACTGCACTAGCCCTGAGCATGTCCTTTTGATATATTAGTAAATATATGACAAAATTCTGCTTTAACAGTTTCTAGAAGATTTGCAAATAACATAATATTCAGTAACATGAAACAGCAAAGTAATCCATTAGTTGCAGTTGCCATTCTAATTTAATAAAATGCATGCCAGAATTGAAAACAATTCAACATGGTAGATAAATGGTAAAAATACTGAATTACAATTTCTCCATAGACAAATTGTAAATAACAAGATGTGGGACAGAATTAATAAACTGAAAGTAACTAAACTACAAATATTTTATCTACTCTACACATCCAAATTGCATAACACACAATCGAGCAAGCTAGCGAGCAAATTAGCAGGTGCACCAACTGAACAACTTACTGTAGGTGACTACTAATCCTGCTTGATTGGTTTGTTGGTTCATTGGCAATGTTGGCAGGAGTGAGAATTGATTGCATGTAAAAGATAAAAACAAATAGAGACAGAGAACATAATTAAAGGCAGGGTGTGTTAAAGAAATCAGCTAATAGACAAGGACAAAATGAATGCATGGTATAAGCAACATTAAAAGTTGAATGATACACCAGCAAATGCAACACAAACAGAAGTTAGGAAGAAGATGTCCACAACTTTGCATGACTCAGTATTCATAAATGTAATGATAAAAATATTTATGATATGTTTAATAATACAAACATTTAAATGAGCTGGAATTTCACTATCAATTTCAATAAATAGCATTCTTTAGCAAAGTCAAAAATAACTGTGAATCAATTGTATATAAGGGACGGGCAACAGATGCCAACCATTAATGAAGACAAAATCTTAAGGTCTAAGAAACATACTTTCTGAGTGTAAACAACATAAACATGGCTTCTTTTTGGTGGTATGCTAGAAAATGTCATACTAATTTTTTTTATTTTCAGAAAAAATGAAATCTGTTAATTAAAATAAAAATTGTACCCCAACATTTAACTGTATTGAGGTAACTTCTCGTGTGAAAATATAACACTTCTTTTTCTAATTTTTAAGGTTCATTTGGTTAAAAAGTTAAAGAATTCTAACTCCTCCTTTTGTCACATCTGTGTACTGACACCATCTTCCTAAAGAAAAGGTCTAGGTGTAAGTATAAATACACATATTCTCATTTTTCTGTGAATAAACTGCTGGAAATTTAATCATGGGCCCATGTGATCAAATCCTGTCCTCAGGACAATTTAATAATACAATAACTGGAAATAAAATAAAATATAAGAAACACTACATTAGGTATTTTTAATTATTAAGTATCACTCCATTAACACAAAGGTGGGAAAGAGCTATAGCTCCAAACATTCTTAATCTTGGCACTAGACGAAGGTGAATGGTCAGCTTAATGTTCTGGTGGCTTTAACTCCTGGTGATGATTGGCTAGGGAAATGGGCAGGCTATAAACCTGACACAAAGTGCAAAAGAGGAAAATCGTGCCTTGCCAAAAATAAAATCCATGTCATCCACCCCATACTGAGTCAGGTATTCTAGATGCTACTAGGGCATTAGATTTTTGTCCTAGTATCTGCGCTCCCTTCACTATACCTTTCTGGCAAATATTGCACTGAAGTGTGTTATTAAGTGTATGGTGAGAAGTTGCATTTAGACATCTTGTTTTGTGGTGCATTTGCTAAAATACATCATGTTACTTCTGGTGACATTTACACAACCCACAAACAACACAGCTATGCTGTATCTTTCAGATCGAACACTTATGGCTGTCAAGGTGGCAACAGCTGCAAAACCAAGAATTTAAAAATTTAGTCCTTAGGGAATAACCTAATTTTGTTTGTTTGTTCGTAACACTATTGTACTTGAAATACTGTTCTCCTCCACCAACCATACTTAAGCCTAGGCAATGTTTAATCCTGAAATTTGGAACATCCTTGTGCTGAAAGTAAATATACTTTTTTCATCACAAAGGTTGTGCAGTGGCCACCATGACTACTTATATTTTACAACAGTGATACAAGACCGTCATTTTTGCAAGCAACAGATATGACAAAGGTAGCAGTGGCAGTGAATGGGTGCTCAACAGTATTATAGATGAGACAGGAGACTGAACATTTTACAAGTGAGACTGACTATAACTAAGCAGTGATATCACTTGAAAGTGACATTGCCTCAGACCAATTTGCACGTATATCAAATATTGAGGTGTGCCAAAGTCATCCTGGCAGCTAAATCAAACATGGTAACCAGAGGAAGTAAACAGTGGAGCACAACAAAACAGTACAGTACTGTGATATTCTCCTGTATCACAGGCACATAAATAGTTGCTGGGGGTCAAACCTCAGTCATCACATCTGACTGAGCTACCGTGACTCATGTAAAAATGAGAGAGTGCCAGATTAAAATCTCCTCATGAAGATTATGTGCAATGTCCCTTTATCTCTAGGAAAATTCTCAGTTTCTGTCACAAGATGGTATGTGCCCTTTTTTCCCCTGACTGATATTAGTTTCTCTAGCAACTGAAACTAGTGTACTAGTTTCTAGTGGAGTCAAATTGAAGTCATGGTATAATTAAGACTCAAACTATAACAGTTTATCTTTAACCATATTTTTGATAAATATAAGAATTTGTTTAAGAATCCTCAAATGCATGCTTAAAGTAAAATTATTCAGGCTAGTGTCTGGGTATGTAATTGTATACTCCACTGGTACTGCCTTTTGTTAGTCCTTTACCACGATAATAATTACCAGATTCTTCTGAGTATGAAGAACATTTCAGAACACACAGCAATGTCACTGACAAGTAGTTTGTGTAGTGACTGGTGAGAAAGGCAGCAGGTCCCAATACACTGGTACATTTAATAACATGTTTATGCATATAAATATATGTTGACATCACTGATAATATAATATCCTTTGACAAAACTGAAAATTATGAGCATACTGTTGTTCTTTTGCATTGAAATTCATGAACATCAATGTTTAAAATTTCTCTGGGCTATACTAGTAGGTTTAAACATTTCTTTCTTTTGTCCTTTCATATGTGGCCCAAATGCGTGTAGCTTAAATAAGGTGACAAATTCAGGGCCCCAATTTTGATTATAAATAGCTGTATCTCTTGCAAAGGTGTTGTGTAATATAAGGTTTGAAAGCAAAACTGAGTGTGGGCTATAACTAACTGTTATTTTTCAGCTACTTGCACACGAATAGTAAAATGTCTAAAAATTAATAATTAGCAACTCACCTTCTCCATTTCTATATTCCAACGTGTCGCAATCACTTGGCTGTTTCTTGTTGCATTCATCACTACCCCTCCTTGAAACACAGTGACATGTTATAAGCAACTTGTAACTTCATACCAAATAATGTTTATCAATTACATGTCTGCTGGTACAAAATAATAATGAAGCGCTAGTGCCAATCGCATCAACCTTCCTTATCACACATGTCCATCAGGAACAATTGAAATTGTATAAATGGAATTTAAATCAGGGTTTTAAAAAATTGGATAAAATGCATCAATCTTAGGATATAGGCATTAGAAGTGTTAATCTTCATCTTGTTAATCACTTTTCAGTTACTGGCCATATTTCACCTCCATATAACAGAATGATGTTGAATACACAATTTTCCTTTCTATCGAAACTATTCTATCCTATAAAATTATGTGTAGAGTTTTGTTGCAGTTCCATTTGTTAAAATTGTTTTGAAAATTACTTATCACATGTTTCTAAATTAGATATAATTTAAGCTGTATATTCAAATCTGTTTTCATTTTATGCATACAAATTATTTGATGTTGATACCAATTTTTCATTCTTCTCGTTCTATTTTTTCATCATACACAGCATATCCTCATCTTGTGCAAACATCAACTAGACATCACAAAATAGGAGTGAAGCGTTATAAAAATATAAAAGGCACAAAGATGAAATTCTCAGTTTCATCTTTGAATAAATATTATGTTTCAAAACGTACCTTCGGAAGAAGAGGACAGCCACAATGATGATTACAACTAGGAACATGACAACCACAACAATCACTGTTGCAATAATTCTCACTTGCATGTTGTCGTCATCGCCCACAATTGCTGCAGTGAAAAAATATATTAAAATGAATGCAAAATATTAAAAGAATTATGACACTATGAACTGTCACATATTACATGCATTTCTGATATATTAAAACTGAATTTAAAACTCCAGACATTGTTTTAGTAAAATGAACAATGTAAAAATGGTAGTTTAATATACAGAAGGGAAAAGGAAAATTTCTTCTAGATAGTATACACCTCCGGTGAGTGGCCCAAGGACTTTCTGGAAGTAACAATGATCGCATTACAGAAGAAGAAGAATTTCAAGAAGTGCAGCAATTACAGGACCATCAGCCTAATCTCACATGCGGCGAAGATAATGACTAGAATACTGACTAAAAGACTAGAAAAGAAGATAGAGGAAGTGATGGGAGAAGACCAATTTGGATTCAGGAGAGGAAGAGGAACCAGAGATGCCATCAGAGTTATGAGAATAATTTCAGAGAGAGTTCTCGATGTCAAGGAAGAAGTATGTGCCTGCTTCATCGACTGGAAGAAGGCTCTCAATCGAGTAAAATGGAAGAAATTAATGATGATCCTATAGAGAATTGGAATTGATTGGAGAGATAGAAGACTAATCGAAAACCTGTACATGCAGCAAAAAGTCAAAGTGAGACTTGACTCAGGAAACACCAACAGCGTTGAGATAGGTAGAGGTGTAAGACAGGGATGCTGCTTATCACCAATTCTTTTTAACCTATACGGGGAATGGCTTGCCAAGGAAGCTCTGGAGGGAACAGGAGACTTCAAAATTGGAGGATGAAAGGAAATAACTATTGTCATAATTCTTCAGATGCAAGAATAAAATAAGTACAAACCTTGTTTACAACTAAGAAGTTATTTATTCGCCGGCCATTTGGAAGTATTATGTCACCTGTAGCATGCACTGCCTCTGGCAGAACCCTCTGTACATCTTGTGCAATAACACCTGTATCAGCAGTGACATTTGGGTCGGCAGCCAGTCCAGCATGGAGAGCAAATTCTGGTGCATACCGGTACCGCACCACGCGCAGCTTCTGAACATTTCGTAGCTGTTCCCGAGTGTCACACTATAACAATATTTCCACATTAATTTACAGTCTTTATACCACTGTTTATAAAATTTGGAGCAGTGGTCCCTGGGGGCCTAAAAATTTCTTTGAGGCAGACTGGATGTCTGAAAATAAACAAAATCTTCAGAGTATATGAAAAAATGCATTAAAGTTCAGTGTCATTCAGGGTATGGAAAAAGAAAAGAAATTCCAATCTCAGAATAAAACTTAATATCATGTGAAGTCTGGTTACTAATAAGAAAGAAGAAGAAGAAGAATGGTGATCTTAAACAAGGAAAGAAGATGAAGTTTCAGGAGTTAAAACGAGAAGCTGAGAATAGGGAAAACTGGCGAGCTCTTTTTGGGCAGAACAATGGACCTGTCGTCAGACAGAACACTCAATAATAAGTAGGTACAATCCATTCTACCTCACCTGTCCCTAAAATCTGACCAGTTGTTTTAAAGAGGGTCGGGCTAAATTCTCCCCATCCATGGGTTGTTTTAGCTCGAACCTGGAAGCCATATTCTGTTCTCTGACGTAACCCCGTGAATGTTGTTTGCTGTTCTTTAGTTAGTGTACTGGATGCATTGCCATCATCATGGCGAGCAAAACAGCGAACCTGTAGAGTTTGGAACATATTTAACCCTTTAAAATCAAAGCTCATTTAAGCTAATTTTAAAAAAGTATTGTATGTCAAAGAAAATACAACACACTTCCTTGACAAAGATCTTCCAGATGCACTCTGTGGGCAAAATGCAGAGCTAATTATTAAAACTGGTTATCACCATAAAGTTACTTACTACTGGGCTCTAAGAGGTTACTATGCAAGGAAACCAAAATAATGAACAAAACATGTAGGTAGATTTATATAATTCAAATGGCACTCACCTCATACATCTCAACAATATCACCCTCTGTATCAGTGGCATCAATGGTGTGTGGTGGGTCCCAGGCCAAAGACATCTCTGTGGACTTCACAGATGTCACTCTAACATTTATAACACTGGATGGGACAGAGGCCTCTGTGGTCACTGTGATATCAACATAATCACTTTCACCAGCCAATTCTGTTATCCCATTTTCTGCAAAAACTTGGAACCTATACGTTGTAACTGGATTTAGTCCAGTTATGGTCACCTTTGTGTCATTGAAAACTGCCTGAAAAAATTCACATCCATCATCAAAGTTGTGTTGCGATTAATTAATTGCATTGGCATTGTATCAATTCATAAGACAAAAACTTCATGTTAGTATTACTCTCTTAGAAACAGAAAGCAACAGCAACTTTTATATTATATCGATTCCCAATTGTTCTGGTACATAAATCAGTATGTTAAAATTCTAGTATAAATAGATCTCTCCCCACCCCCACTTATTCTCAGTTGACATGTTGCGTGATACAGGCATCCTATGACAATGTATACTCACTGTGCTGGGACTATACGAGACGCCGGGTCCACAGGAATCACACTCTACTCTGTATACAGTGTCCACTCTTCCTCCTTGAAAGTGAGGGGGTGTCCATGACAGAATTACTGTAGACTGGTCCACAAATCCTACTGTCAGATTTTGTGGTGCTGATGGAGGTTCTGCACATAAGAACAAATTGGCACTAGTTATTGTAGGATATGATTTAGTCTTAAATTGTGGCTGGATAAAATTAAACAAGAATTGCCGTTTCTTCTTTTCTTTTCAAGTGTGATAACATTTTCTGTCACCTTTATTGGCTTCCAGCACTTTATTCTGGTGTGGTTATTTTGTGGTACTGGTGTGAATACTACCATTTTCAGTACCCATCTAATCCTTTTATTACAAAACTTTTAAGTTTGCAGCCTGAGGGCCTACTAGCCCATGTTTTAACAATCGCAAAATGTCCTCTCTCTTATAATAAAGTTCTCTTAAATTTACAAGCTGTCAGGTGCTTAAATGGTGGTTATTTTTCCTTTAACCATCTGACATGGCTTGCAACCCACGAAAACTTTATTATATCAAGTCGCTGTGAAAGCTCCAGATCACACACATTCACTTTTACTTGAATAAACTATGACACCCTCCTTTCGCATTTACCGTCATATTCTTCTGTTGGGTTAGGAAATAAATTTAACATGAGGTATCAATGGCCAGAAACATCATGAGTTAACGACAGACACAAAACATTTTGTGTAGCTGTGTAGGAGAACTCAATAAAAAGACATACATAAATACACTTAATTTAATTAATACGAAATGAAGTCATGCCAGAACTCAGAAGATAAGCTGTTGATATCTTATTGAGGTGGCTTGCATTCAGTCTCAGAGCAATCCATGGGACTTCCAGTGGACAAAGTGGCACTAAAACAGGTTTTCTCCAAGCACTTTGGCTTAGCCCCGCCAATCAACATTCCACCAACAAAGTATAATCATCTGAAGTATGTGACAGGCCTGACCAAGTAGCATTTAGTACAGCCTTGATTGTCACTTGGGATTTCATCTCTGGCTTGGTACTAGGTTGAACTCGGCATAGAGAAGTTTACTTTTAAATCTGAACTGAATATACAGTTCCTTAGAAATTCCAGGAAGCACAACTTCTTTCTCCGCGAAAAGCATAGAGATATCAAGTCGGCCGTCTTAATGAGATGCTTGCAGAAGTGCTTGGAATCTGAAAATACCTTTTCCAGAATATTTTTTTAATGAACTGTCTTGTCTGAAGGAGCAGGAGTGGTAGTGACAGCTATTGTCTGTAAGGTGTAGTTACCTAGAGGTTACGATAGATGCGCCCATCCAACTGGCTAATGAGAGGGTGGGTGTTGACTCTTGTCCGTTTGGTTCATCTTTCCAAAATCCACCCACTAACCCATCCAACCTCCTCCCTTACTCACTCAATAGTCTCAGGCTATGAGGCAAGCAATAGCTTGGCCTACTAATGGTGTTACTTCACTAGATGCTTTACAAGTCACAGAAGAAAATGAGGTGTCTGAACTTCGTAGTTCTTATTTTATATTCTCCCTTACAGCTTCTTTTGAAAAATTAATTTGATATTTTAATGCCTGAATTCTCTTCAATACAAAAGAATAATAACTGCTTTATCTGAATTGTTAATTAGTACCAGCAAAACTAGCATTGTTCTAGAGTTGTAGCTAAGCGATAAAAATTTTAAATATTAGTGTGTGTTCTCTCCTTAGAGTGAAAAGATTTCATTATGTATTGGTCGCATGCGTTATTTTAACTCCAAAAATATTTGATTTCTTTAATGGCTCCAAAAAAAATTGTGAATGGTTTAAAATGCAAGATAGACAATTTATATTTCAATAATTTTTGATGCGATGAATAGTTAAATAAAATTGATAATATATGTGTAGTGCAATATCTGTAGTATGACTATCACTTTGCAGCAATATATTTGTATTTGAAATACAAGGAGTGACAAGGTCAAAAATGAGTTGGAAGTTACACTTCCTCCCCGACACCACCATGGCGTGTAGTTTTGCAGCTTTTCTTACCTTTATTTTGCTTTGTTGTTAATTCTCTACAGCATAGAAGCGTTTGTTGATGAGCTGTGCACAAACTTTATATAACGTTTTATTACATTTTGTTAAATATTTCCTATATTTACAAATGCTTCAAATACATATTGTAGATACTACTGAAATCTATATTTTATATTATGTATCAAATTATTCTTGAAAAAAACAATGTTTCATTTGAGCTTCTTGTAAAATATGGGTTACATTGGACAAATATTACCAAAATAAAATCTGCCTACTAGTCTACACCCTGACACCAAATTTAATCAAATGTTGTTAAATAATATGGTATGAAACCTGAAGAGGCAAACATGGCCTCTACACGAGTTAACTGGTGTACTTATGCAAAGAACAGACTGTGAACTGAGAATAAATTAGCATTTTCTCACTTCAGTAGTGTTCCCAAGTAACAACTGCTAACAATTTGAAGTACTAAGAATTGACGATTTCTAGAAGCATTTAAGTGAATCACGTACTCAAAAAAAAAAAAAGTGAAAATTCTATACATTTTGTGCTTAAGCACAAGGACAACTTCACCTTTAATTGTGCTCTTGGGATGTCAACTACAATCTACATAGTAGGATTTGAGGTTTTCACAGCACTGAGTCTGAAGACTGCTGCTGTCTTTTTGGTTATAGCCATCTACAATCTACATGTTGAGAAGTAAATTAACTTACGGGTGCAAGGCATGTTCTTGGGATCTTTGGCTGCCCTATAGTACCCTGAATTACAGCGGCACTCAGAGAAGCCATAGTCTGGTGCCTTGCTGTGATCTGGGCAAGGCTGGCAGTGTTCATCTCCTGTAGCATGCTTGTATTTACCTGGAGGGCAAACTTCAGAAGACAAAAGCAAATCACACAGTTGTTAGTCGTCATGCCAGTTCCATTAAGATGAAGTATGGCTTTGTGTGTGAAAGGACAGTTCAAGATAATTAGTATAATATGACAAGCTACCACAGATTTTGGTCTGCTATTGTTTAAACAATTCTATTCCAGAAATTCTAATATCTATCGAAGAATGTTCAAAAATATGTGAGAGGCAATTTAACTTCCAAACCATCAGCTGAGTTGAAACACGGAAAGGGATTAAAATATAAGTTTGTATGCTTCTTGCAAAAACCTAAGGAAATTATGTTCATATTAAGCACAGGATGACGAAAAATCTGTTTAATTAATTTCCAATTTATATCACCTGAAAGTTAATATGAATATCGACATATGCACAGAGAACTTTATTGTATTATGCAGCCATCTAAAAGCAAAAGACACACTTAAATGAATGATTGCAATGACAGGTGGATGTGTTCAGCAATAGTAATAAGCACGACTAAGTGCATGTCCCATGCTGTGACAGAGGCAGCTAATGTGTTAATGATGTTCAAACACTGTAAATACTTGATGAACTAGCTAACAAACTGACTCAAAGACTAAACAGATCACTTAAACACTGACAAATCAACAAATGCAGTCACAGGAGAACTGTAAATAAAATGTGTCCATAAGCAGACCAATAACAATAAACATGGATAAGGAGGAAAATTGAATTTTCAGTACTGAAGTAGGATAAATTACATTTAATTTTTGCTGACAATGTGCTGCAATAAATGTTGCCATATAAGGCATAAGAGTACTTTAACACATCAAGAAGTTGTGTGACACCTTCACACACTTTTACTCAATTTCTGTTCTCTTACTTCTGACAATATTAATTTTTACATTAACTGGAATTCTGTTATGTAATACTCACAACAGGAAAGGCAGATGACATTAATTGGTTATCCTGGAGTGTCTATATTACTGGATTTAAAGATGTTAAAACCGATCATTTGTTCTGAACTATTACTAAGAGAAATATATATATATATTCTACCGATAAAAACATAAATTCCTTTTGAATAAGTCTCTCTCCTGTGTTGAAACAACTTCATATCATGAAACACAAAAATTAAAATACATATTACATTTTTCCTTACAGGCATAAAGAGTGTGTTTTAGATGAACCTCTGCTATAATCAGTCACCACCCTTAGTTTTAAAATGCCAGATGTTTCCACTGTGCTGTGCATCATGAATCAAAAAATGATAGCATCATAACTTTATAATTACAACTCAATACCTGCAGATTTTCTAGTCTCTAATTCTGGGTCAAACAAGCAAAATGGGGAGGAAATTGTGAGTACATATATGTCAAAATCTTTCACCATAATACCAGTGCCTGACAAAAGCCTGAAAGTCCCAAGATGTCTACTTACAGTGAAGAGTAGCCATGTTTTCTGCAAGAACTGTTAACAGATAGGCCATTACAAACATAAATTTTAAGAATAATTATACTCTGAAAGTAAAGCATGCTTACCATTGCAGGTCTGCTTCTCGTGGTCAGCCTCATAACCAGCCTTGCATTTGCATCCACCAGTGGGTAAGTACCACTTTCCATCACCCTTGCAAAGATAAGTGGGAGTGTCCACCTCCTCTGCATTTTCCACACAGCGGCCTGTTGCTTGCTCAATGAATGTCACCTCACGCCCTGTTGGAGTCGTCGGAAAGTGGGCAAAATTCACTGTAACCTCAGGGCACGTAATGTAGTATACCTGAAAACAAGAGTTTATTTACAAAAACAGTAAAGATATACATGAACTCAATTACCTGTCTCCCGGTGGTTGTGAAACATCATCCCTTACAATGACAGGAAAATGAAACAAAAAAATAATCAACTGATTCCATGAAGTGCAGCCCTTCATCAAAAGCTAATAGTCATTCAGTTAATTAAGAAATGCCCTCCCCGATACGAAGTCAGAAGTTTTGTTGTAACACAACGCAGTCTTCACCCCGGATTCACAAACTCGAACATCTCGTGTAATAACTCACCATCATAAAATAAATTTAGCAAAATTAATTTAGAAACAACACACTGAAAGATATAATGTTTTGGTACATCCCAAAACTATTTTATCAACTTCAAGAGCTTGAAAATATGTACCTTAATGGCTAGAAGTGAGATGCAGGCTCCCTGATCACGAAAGGCAAAGTACACCCCCTTCTTTGTGACAGGAATGGATTTGACCTCAGTGTTGATGATCACCTCACTGTTTGTATTGAACCTGCCCTCTCCTGCTGCTATTCGACCTACAAAACAAACATTCCATCAAGTAAACAGTACTGCAGTTAGAACAAATACTAATGTTGTTCTTCCACTTGTAATTCATGTCATTGTCTACTCAGTATCATAGATGCCATCAGTGTTCAGAATCTCAGTGTTTGCTGCCACATCATTAAACCCCTGTTAATACAAAGAATGATTGTAGAAGGAATTACATAAAACTTCAGTAGTTAAACTTAATGGTACCTGAACCTTGTCCTGGTGGTGGGGCTTGAGTACCTCAGTGACCCCAAGAGCTATGCTGGCGGTATCATAGCTACTGGTAGGGCCTCCCTAGCCAGATTGGTTGAGGGGGAGAGGTCAGACTAAGACAGGTGCCCTGTTCCTCCAGCTTGGGGGTTGGTCGCAAGGCTAACAACCTCGCACAGTAAAAAGGAAGATGTTTCGAAACCTCAATCAAAGCCTCAGACAGACGGACCTAACAGAGGACCGAATGAAAGAGGAGAATTGAGGAAGCCACGGACCAAATACGGACCGGAGAGCCATAGAAGAAGAAGAAGAAGTTAAACTACATGTCTGCTAGTTTTCATTCCTACATGTAACTACCCCTGATAAGGCAAAAAGACTATGCCAGCAGCGGTGGTAAATGTACTTAATTTCCAATGGTACGTAATGGAGATATATATATAGTTCTGATGGGGCCGGCACTGGATGAAATGTACAGGTGCCTCATTGAATATAGTAGTGTCCCAAGTACATAGCTGAAATCATACACAATATTGGCTGAACCAATAGTGAAACATGATGGTGAAATATGAACATAAGGTGGCAGAGATAAATGACAACAGAAATGGCAGACAAACTATAATTAGACACTGGGCCAGATATGACCAGAAAAAAATAAATATTGATATGTATGAGGAACTTGAAGGTCATATACTACGGTTAAGAAAGAGGTCAACCATTTAGAAGAAAATAATAAGACTTGTATGTATATTAGTTGAAGACAGATGGAAATTATAAACATCCAGGAAGACAGATACTGGAAAGAGTTCTGGCTTAAGCATTAAGCCACCTGGTCTGCAAAGACAAGAACAAGTATTGTAACAGTAACAATGCAAGCTTACCAATGAGCTTGTAGCTCTCTGGTTCCCACGGTGGAGGTTCTCTTGTTGCTGCATCAAATTCATAGTACAGCAGGCTGAAAGTTTCTTTGCACGATAGAGCATTGCCCGGAAACAACGAGCAATCCCGGATTGTGAACTTGATCTCAATATAGATGCGATTTGCAATCCCTCGTTCCACAAATGGAGTCCACAGCCAGTTATTCACATTGTTGTGAGCTACGTCACAAACAACATATGACCTCCAGTTGATGCCCTTATCAAAGTTGGTGAAACTCTCCTCGATCCACTGCAATCACAGAAGTAGTGACACGAATACATTAATGAGTGCTATGAAGTGATTGTAGGTAGTTAATTCATAATTCTATCTTTTAAAATAAAACAAGTTATTAATACTACTCGCAAGAGGCATGTTACATTTTAAGCATGCTGTACCTGAGATTCTTTACAGCCTTTGTTCAGTGCCTCACTTCGGATCTAAAATGTCAAGTGTGCTCAACCTTTGCCAGGACATTATCTTCCGTTTTTTGTAATTGTGACAGATATCAGACACCTATGTGTTACATATACTTCAAAATGTCATTATAGCTACTGGAGCAAGATGTATTTCACAAATCTTACAGGGGAATTGTGTTTGTGAAACAGTTGCCCATCACCGATTTTTGTTCTTTAATTACTGAATTTTTTCAGTGGACAGATGCACATACTACCATAACATTTAATCTGTAACCTGAATCATATTCTGTAAAACAACACTGCAAATTCAAATTGACAAACTAATATAAGGGATTATTTAATTGTAACTGGGGACTTTCATGCAAGAGTGGGCAATGTAAAATTTTCTGAGTTGTAGGAACCAATAGCAAATTAGCATTTTATCGAAATGGGCAAATCCTTACATCAATCACATACCATAAAATAAATCCATAAATAGAGTGTCTGATGTATCAAAGCTATTATTAATTAAATATTTGAAAAATAAGGAGATATTACTCCTAGAAAAATGCAAGCCGAATCAGAACATGTATAATGATGAAGATATTGAACATGAATCCAAAGTAATACAAACTATAACTCAGAAAACGAAGCATTTTACAGAGTGACAGTTGCCCGGCTGATCAAGAAATTCCCTACCTTTTACCATCAAATCTGAAGACTCACTACTGTCTTCACAAAACCCAGCTGAATCCAGTACGTCCCTCACACCCTTAAAAGCCTTTTTAATATCATCCTCTCATATATAACTAGGTTGTAATTCCCTTCAGAATTTTGTGTGCCTTCCTTGTTTTGCTTAGTTTGTTGTTGCTGTCATCATTATTAACTGTAAATACGCCAGTTTTTTAATGCTGCCAATTATTTACATGCCGCAGGAATTCCTATCGACCCTCCACATATTAATAAAACAGATATTAGGCGGAAATGATATGTTGGCACTTAATATTTTCCCTAAAAAGATGCCCTAAATGAATTTGGGGAGGAGTTACTGAACTAGCGCATGCAATATCCGATGCTGCGCTTTTGTCTGAACAATGCTGAATCTTTGTATTAGTGTGCCTGAGGTATTTCAAAGGGTGAAAAATACTGCATTGTGACATAATAACTGAACACTGCAAATCAGTTTCATTTTAACTTTCCCTTTGGGTTACACAAAGCTTGGATGGCAGAGACATTTGGATAACCTGTCAAATGGATGCACTATATTTAATGATGTGTGCCATAACTTTAGTATTAGCATAATGCATTATCGACAGCATGGGTTTAATGTGGTTGACATTATAGAACACAACAAATGGACCATGGTGTACAGAGGGACTAATTAGTGTAAAATAAAAATTTGCTTTCACCACAGAGAGTACGTTATGTATTGCCCATATGGGCAAGGATTATACAGGGCTTTTGAAATCCAGCAATATCACAATTTACACAATTTATAATTCAGACTTCCATTTAAATAGTTAACAAAGAGCATCAATATCTGTAGGTAAAATGGAATCCGCCTTGAAGGTTGCCACGAAGTTAACCGAGAATGTAGCCAGTGTTTGTAATGGCCAAGAAGAAATGTTCAATTTGAATCATAAATAATAACGCAGGAGACCACAATATCCTTAAGTATTCTTCCAGGATGATGCAAATATTTGTGCAGTTAAACAAATGTCTTCAGTTTCTGTATATGTACACAACAGAAAACATGTACTGAGTAAAACACTGCTGCATATCCTCTTTCGAATGTACTGAACAAATGGATTTGTGTTCTGGAGACAAACGGTTCTAATCTAGGTTTCTTGTTTTTCTACTCACCAGTCAGATGCTGAGAAACATGAAGACATAACCAGCCCTAGCTATATGCCTTCATTTCGTGCATACATCATAGAAATAACGCATGAAAATGACAAAAGTCTTATAATTTGATATTTGAACATCGTTGCAGGCCGGGTCGATATTTTCCAAGCAATCTTTTGCTCGCCACAGTCTTAAAAGTTCCTCATGATAAATAATTTTTCGTCCCGGCATTTCACAAAACTAACGGTAATTAATTTCGTCGTTATTAACAATCACATGTCGCCAAAAACCAATAATCGTAAAGTTAACTTGCCCCCGAGATGATTTGCATGTACTCTGCTTTCCTCCGCATTGAATATATCCTTTGAACTTAAATATAAATCAAGGGGTTGTTGCAACTGTTAACAGGGGTAAAAAATCGGCACTAATATCCTTTTGTACAACCCATTTTCTTTTCATTTATCGACTAAGTAGCCCCTGCTATGCTACGTGATGGCTATTCTATTCAGCAGTCAGTAAGTTCGACTAGGGACTAGTAAACGGTTAGCCAAATTGTGAATAAGCAAGGAAGTTTGATGATGATTATGACCCGCGAGCATTCACAGTGGCTTGCCTCCTCCAACTAATAAATGTCGCAACAGGGGTGCATAGAAACTGATTTTAACACGCGACCAGCTTATTTTAGGGCGTGTGCTACTGCGGGGAAGGGATTTAATGGGATGCAAGGGGTGTTGAAGGGGATGTCATTCATACGTCAACGGGAAGCAAATAGCGGGTGCAAGTTAACTAATGTTTAGCTAATAATAATAACTTTTCAAGGGCTCGTTATATTTTAGGGTGCGTATTCAGTACGTGCATCGCCATAGCATTCCGGCCTTATTGACTCATGGAGTTGGATTAAATGAGGCGTTGAAAATGTAAGTGGCGTACGTCGTACGAAATACAACCTTTGCGTACACTGCAAGTCCCGACGGAAATTCGTTCACAGCCTGCATTTGTGTTATTGTACTTGTTAGACGTACGCTGAGATCACAGAACCATCGTTCGTCGATCGTTTATTTATTGACTTCTCCTGAACATGAAGTAATAGAAAGCTAATCGGGTTGTACCCTGTTAAGAATCACTCTCAGCAGACACACTGCCAGCGGTATGGAGACAATGTCAACACTGGTACGCTGAAAGCCTTCAACCTTGAAAACAGAGGCAGTATGTTTCTCCGAAACGTCGATACGCACTTACAGTTAAATGAAGCTTTAGAATCCACCAGACCATCAACAGCTTTACCGCTCCAAGGGCCTCGAGTCTTGGAAGAATGTGAAGAATCAGTGCAGTTGGCCTACGTATCATCCTCATCAATTTCTGAGACACCGCGACCGAAATGAGCCCTTTCCCTCACCTCTAGACCGGGCACATCGCGAAAAACGCAACACAAAATACACACATTTTCAATGCAAACTACTTTGGGTCCTTCTTGAAAACGAGACG
>NW_019060413.1:846776-865407 GCF_000696155.1 Zootermopsis nevadensis
CCCCAGCTAGCGGCGGCAGGCCATTCCACAACCGGTTCGCGCGTGGAATTCAAATTCCCCGAACTTTTGGGTAGCACCTCGTAAGCATAAACTCGTGAAGAGATACTGAACAATATTTATTGTTTGGCCACATGGACACACTGCCCTTGCTTACAGAGATGCACAGAGCGTCTGCTAATGAAGTACGTAACTGTGGGTCAGATCTACACAATAAACCACGGTTAACATGTATAACGAGTAGTGCAGCTAGCCATTGTGCATGCATCAACAGTAGGGCGGTTGATGAAATATGGACGTGTAGCGGTGTGTAATTGCAATGAAATACACTTGATATTAATACATGCAGAATGACAGGGCTGGTGCCCTGACTTCATTGAAACAATGGACTATGTAGACGCAATACAACGCGCAAAAATTGACGGTCAATCTTGTGCCACAAAGGGAACCGAAGTTACATTTTATCATCAGTAAAACGAAGTTAGACAAAGGGTATGAAACCAGCATCCACGCTGTCTAAATTTGCATTCTTGCTGCAAATGGGATAATTGTGTGTTCAGCAAAACGTCTGTTATGTCCTTCTGCTATAATCCAACAATAATAATTTAATATTTTGGAATTCCATTTGTTTTGTTTCAAACACAATGGTTAACGGAGTTATCTGTACCATCGACACACCAATAACTACAGAGTTGGAGAGAAGTACTAAGCATTTTAAGTAAAAGTAAAATTTGGTGGAAACAAATGTGGTCTCAAAGTTTCATATTGCAAAGGTTCTGCTCGATCATGTGGTATCAAAAGAATTAAATGTTTGTAAACGTCTCTCAAGGAACACAAAACTTTTACTACACGTCGAAAAGGTCAATCTGCCAATGCAAACGCCATGTGTCCTCCAGAGCGACCCAGGACCGCTCGCTCGTCCACCCAAACTGCTGGAGGAAGATTACTTCAGTGAGGTACACCAATGCAAGACGATAAACCAAGCGCCCACAAAAGCAGCACTATTCATGCTTACACCTGAAGTTACTTCGCAAAAACACGAAGAAGGATGATGTGTGAAGTATGCTGACCGTATAGAGCAAAACTAAAGAAACGGATACAAAATTCTGATTGGAATGTCTCGAGGTAAGGGATCCCTTGGAAGACAAGAGGACATTAAAATGGATCTTTAAGAGTAAGTGTGAGGTGTTGGCTTCATTCACATGACTTGAGACGGCTTCTTGCGATGAAAGTGATGGACATTCGGACAGCTTCATACAACATTTCTCGAACAGCTGGTACCGTTACTGGAAGGAACAGCATCACACAGTAAATTTGAATTCCCCTTAACTGACAGCAGAAACCTGCGGTGTTGTATCCGAGACCGCTGCTTTGAATTCAATTGAAGCTGCCATGTTCGAAAATTGTGAAATTCACATAATGGTACAATGTTACCCGAGAAATCAAGAAACTCCCGGGCGGCAGGACACGAAGGTGCTAGACCACTAATACCAAAGCAGGGGTCCGACGTTAAGTCACTTGCATTCATCTCACATCCTGCTTACGCGACAACCACAGTAATATTATCCTCCCATGTCAAGCTTGGTCTTCAGAGTGGTCGCATGTTCCGAGCTACATGTCCACACCATCATAATTCCATTTCGCTGCCCTAACAACACTCTGTGGCCCGTCGGCCTAAATCACGAAGATCGCCTGCGATATCCACTTTGTTTCATTTTTCGTGTGCCCAAATATCTTCCTCTGTGTAAGATTTTGAGGTTTTCGCAGCGGTGAGTATGAAGATTTCCGTCTTCTGGGTTGTTACGCTGTGTAGTCTGGTCGATGTTTACCAACGTTTCAGAGGTCATACTGCCTCCGTTATCAGGGCGGTGTGTATGAAAATTTCTGTCTTCTGGGTTGTTGCGCTGTGTAGTCTGGTCGATGTTTATCAACGTTTCAGAGGTCATACTGCCTCCGTCATCAGGTCGGTGAGTATGAAGATTTGTCTTCTGGGTTGTTGCGCCGTGCAGTCTGGTCGATGTTTACCAACGTTTCGGAGGTCATGCTGCCTCCGTCATCAGGGTGATGAATAGCCCTGATGACTCTGTCACCGAAGTAAGCTGATACGTCCTCGCCTCACAGCAGAGAACGCAATATAAAATAATCAGCAAAATTATAATTTACAACTATCGCTTGATATTTATTGCTTTGTAAAGTGGGCGGGGTGACAATCGCAGAAATTAGTGAGACGAAATGTGAAAGTGGGCGTCATGCTTTTGCGTTCAGGACACGAAGCCGTTTTTAATACTACTTTACCAAGCTTCTCCTGTTGAGCTATCTCGAGATGACGGCAAATGTGAATGATAATTTTACATTCACAATGTAATAATAACAAAACACGTTATTTCTTTTCTGACGTCTGAATATCTCCTGTGGGTGGCGTAACTAACTCCCACACAGAAAAATACGTAGTTTTGTCTTTGTTGCGGCGAAGTTCGCGCTAGAACGTAACGCAAAGTCTGTTCTAGGACAAAAATAAGGAACTGCAATTAACAGTAAGAGAACAACGAACGTGGGGAGGCGGAATCAAGAAAGAAAACACGGAATATTTATGGAGCACTCCGTCTATTATGTCTACTACTAAATGCACAGAAATAAACGAAAAGAATCATTATTAAGAGTTGTTTCTAGTCGCAGAAACGTATTTAATAACTGAGTGATTCCATGTCCTCTGTGTGTATGAAATTGATCTCATGTGCTTTCAGTCCATTTTCATTCTACATGTACTGTTACGGAGCCAGACACTTCTGGTCGTAAAAAGCTTTTCTTTCACATACCCGGAGCTATCCACTGTAACAGACAACCTGGAGAACCTTTCTGAATCCGAACGTCGGGGTCAAGTTTTTAGCATCCCTGCTTCGCATTCATTACTTCCGGATTCCATCTTCAATATGAGGTCGGTTATATTAACGGGATTCCTTAGGTTTTCCTCAGTCCCTTCAACAAAATACTGTAACAGAACCTTGAAATAGGTAACAAACGCTTCCTTTCACGTTCTTCCCAATTTACCGTTCAGAATTTTCCATCCAACGCTACATTACTTACGCATCACGATATGCGTCGTTAAGTAATACAAGATGTTCTGAATAGCACTGGTGTTGTTACACCACCTCAGTAATTTCGCAGGGCTGGTTTTATCAAGATCCATTGCGACTTGTGGAGTAATGTTTACCGTGTTAGCCCGACCGACAGTTTGAAAAACAACAAATATAAAGTACAGTCCACGACTGTAATCTTGATACTTGCGGGGTGAGGAAGTGGGGTGAAGGAGGAAATATAGTGTCTGCCTTTAACGCTACGGACTTCCTGAATTCCTTGCAAGTCTCAAGATTACAGTCGTGGACTGTATTTTGTCTCACATTCATGGTTCAGTGTTAATCCACGTAGTAACACAGTAGAACCTCTCCGTTAAAATTCATGGGTAGCCAGTTACATTCAATTAGGCGTTGTGAGCCAGTTATATGAGACTTGTGTGGCTGGTTCTCCTGTGTTCCGGTGCACGGAGTACCACTAAATCACAAACGTAAGGCAGAAGACTTTAGTTTCCGTTTTTCGCCGCTGCGGTATTGTCGTTGCCCGGTACCACGATAACTCGTCATCGATGTCTTATTCTAATTCTGAAGCAGAAGCCGCGAGAGGGTTCCGAAGCACAGCTTTCGACTTACTTCTCTGCTTGGCATTGTCTCCTCAATGTCAGCATAAGAGTTCGAATGTTCAGAATAAATGACTCGTACAATAAAACATTTTTGGATCACGCCACCTGTTGTCCAGTTTAGTAAACAATTGCGGCTTCACCTCGGTGCCTTCTCTCACAGCTGCCGCCCGAACAATCATATGTCCTGCGATCGTTAAACTACGCAAGTGGATCGGTAAGACAGACGACCGTGCGGACTGCATTTTCTACTTAGGTGACGCAAGATTTCCTCACAACAATGTTTTCCAACAATTCAGACCTACGGGAGTGCAGTGCCATATCCTGCTACATCAAGGACTTGACTTGTATGTCAAACGACGCCCTTAATCAGTATACGTACGTTGTTCCCCAAACACTGTGAATGTTGTGGGTTTTAGGACTAGCTGCATAGGAAAGCGCCAAACGTTGCTTCGAGGTGCTTGCAGCAAGGGGGATGAAATTGCATGGGCGTGTAGTGAAGGAGCACGGGGTTGAAACCTCGATGGGAGGGTAGTTGTGGAATGAGGTTGGTGGTGGTGGTAATGGGACAACATTAGCACAAAATTGACTCGGAGATGAGTTAGGAGTAAAAGGGATGGAAATTGCAATGGGGTGGTTGAAAGAGGGGATAGTTGGTTCTTTTAGGGGTTGCCTTGAAAGTGGGAAGAGAGATGTTGCGGGAGGTGGAGGAGGTTTGACTTTGAGAGAACTTATTTTCTCTGTGTGTACAGCCGATGACTTATTCCAATTTTCTGTACGTTTCTTCACACCACCGCCACCCCAGAAGCAGCCAATGCTTGCGCTGAAGGCACACACGCTGCTAGTTGTATGTGTGTATATGAGAACTAAGCTCAGGGGGTTTCTTCAAATCCACCCCCGGCCTTTGCACTTTGCTTTAGAAAGTGATATGATGGAAAATCCCTCGGAAGTATTTAAGAGGGTTTTTATTATGAAATAAATTCCCTTCCGCGTTTAAGGGTGTCAGTGGCATTTCAGATGCTCGTGTTTAATTTTTTAAAACCCTCTTAGCCTCTTCATTAATTTTTTCTTCCGGAATATTAGGTTCTGAAACCTCTAGCAATGCGATGTTAATTACTGAAGACGGTAAAAGAACGAAAGAACCATCACAGACAAATTCCATTTGCCTGGAAGATGAAGTAATAACGTTTACTAGTAGAGTTTTTTTTCTGCCTCGTGGGACCACGGTATGACTGTCTTAGAAAACAGTATATTGGAATGGTCACGCAGGGTTGCTATAACATGCGCCTGTAAATAAAAGCAAACGCATGTTAAATATCAGCCAGTGTTATTGCACGGAATTAAAACAGTTTTATTAGTGTACTCACAGACTTGCTTCAGAACGTCTAAAACTGATGCCGTATTCTTCATACAAAAAATCATGACATGAGGGAAAAGGGATTTTGGTAACCGCGTGTTATTGACAACAGATGTGATATAATTACCGTTTAGCAGTACTGAATTTCTCCAAAACATCGCGAAACAACTGACCTATAATGCCCTAAAGAGGAAACAGAGAGAGAGAGAGAGAGAGAGAGAGCTGTGGAGGTAGAGGGTACGTGGTAGAGGCAGTTCAAAAGGTTAAGCTACAACGGTCAGTCATCGAAATATCGCGTTGGTTGTGCTTATTTTGGATTCGTTTTGTTTCGGAACTACAAGGAAATGAGCGTACTATTAATTTTGTCGTGAACCTTGCAACTAAAAACGTAAAAAAGCCGTTCGACTTTGTCATGTTGTCCGTAAACAGCGCCAGTATTATACCATGCTTGCATTTCCCAACTTGTAATTTACTTTTTTTTTATTTGGGGGGGGGGGCATAATGAAAATAAACTGCAAGTTACTGTGGGGAAAGCAATAAACAGCCTTCATTAGTTTTAGAGCCTTTCTCCTAAAATGCAACAGACCTGCACTCTCCCGAGAATGTATACAGGCACAAGCTTTTACCTGTCTTCTTGTTCTTCTTCCCCCTCTCCTCCTCGACGGTTTTCCAAGAAGTTTCTTCGTCCACCGTACTGTACGAATTTGTGTTCGCATCCAAACGCATAGTAATTTCTTTGATTTCACTGTATGAATCAAAAGTTAGGCATATTGAATATCCACTCCGCCCTTCCTAGGTCAAACCATTTTCCCAATAACTTTCGCTTTCACGCAACTGCTCGCCAGGGTCGCGAACTGGTGATATCTGTTCGTGTGGAGTAGAACACAGTACTGCAAAGAAATACGCACTTCCATTAAATTCTGTCTTTACAATTTTAGGGTTTGTGGAGTGGGCGTGGATGGTTCGTAGTAAAGGTCGTGTTGGCCCGTATAATCCAATACTCCTCTGTAGTATGATCGGCTTTAGCGAAATCTCTTCTTTGCAGCTTTACCTGCATGTATACGGCTTTGTGGCGTCCCAATTAGCGGAGTGGTGAAGTAGGCCATACTTCTTCGGAGACAGCCTATAGCATGGCCAATGTATAGAAATACTTGTTAAAATCTGCGACTCTGGGAATTTCTACTGCTGGTTTCATTATGACCACTGAGTCTATGTGTTGGGATCCCTGGTCGAGTTGGTCATCGCCCTGATGATGGAGGCAGTGGATCCCTGGTCGAGTTGGTCATCGGCCTGATGATGGAGGCAGTAAACACCTCTGAAACGACGGCTAGCTTCTACGATACTACATGGCGCAGTACTCCATGAGAGCTGTCATTTTCATAAACAATAAATGTTTCGGCGTGTATTTATTATCACAGCGCCTAATGTAAATATCAGTTTATTCTTGTATTATTTTCCCCTGATTTAGGTGTCTGCAAAAATGGCAGCAAGGCAAGAACTGAGTATTCGAAACGACTTCGCGTTGGTGCCAGAACATTTGCTCGCCTTTAGGCGATCTATGTAACACCAATTTTAGGTACCATGATCTGCGTTCGAGGTTATTTATGCAGCTCAATACGATCTTTATGTAAAGCAGGAGCGATATTGGATCGATGCGTAACCCCCCCCCCAATCATATCCACTCAGTAGTGGCCGAGATGAAACGTGGGGACAAATGCACATACACCACCCCCGCTATAAGCGTCCATTTTGTGCTCTTGTGCAAGAACGCACAAGGTGTTAGCCTTGTTTCCGGCGGCGGTAGATGTTCCTGTTAATGCTTCACTCTTTTCATGCCTACATTTTGGTTGATTTTGTTAGATTAGCAGAACCTGGACAGTTGGGTTCGTAGCGTCGTTCGATAATGTTCCAGAGAGATCTATAAATGGTATAGTTTCTGGCAGTAAAACGACTTTCTCACTCTTAGACGACAGCAGCTTCCGTAAACAGCTACACAGACATACGCGCACCTCGTTTCTTGGTTTATTTGGCGAAAAGATCAGTCGCTCAGATTATAGGCCTATAGCGTCGGAACAACTGGTCACCGGGCCGAGAGATCCTAAATACAAAGCAGGAGTACTAACCACTCGACGCTAAAGAACCTGATCGAAGGGCATGATTTCGTTCTCAATATTTCACTTATAGTATAAATGACAATGAGATGAAAGGAATCCTTTGAGATGAAGATAGTATACTCACCTGGAAGAATAATAAAACGTCACTGAAACATGACATTTCATATTAATTGTATAAACAATTCTCTAAAATGAGTCAATATATTCTAGAGCGCATGACACGTAATTGATTAGAAGTAATAAAAGGTGTCGATTCAATTGATGATGTTCTCGTACGAAGAAGAGAGCACATTTTATATCGGCACTCGAGATACACCAGAGTACAACCCCAAAAAGTCAAGTAGGTAACAAAGCAAATCACTACAAAACTGTTAATATATATTGCAACTGGCAACTAGTCATAAAAAGTCTGCTGCACGGACCAAGGAAACTATAACAAACTAGTCTATTTGCATAAAGCCTCCGATAATCCGATTCCGAGTTTAAGGCCGTACGGCATCAATTAAAAAAACTTATAATTCTAAATTAAAGGATTTACTTATAAGCCCAAGAAAAGAGATGTAAGGGTCAGTGACTGTAGCCTCGTGAAGGCATAAGGAAGGTAATGGCAGCCGAATGCAGCCCCAATATGCCTGGTGGCCTGCTCAAAACACCTCCCCATGAACGAGAGGGACCAGCACAATCAGACATTGCCAATACGCCTGCTCGGTGAACACAATCTAGTTAAACCATTTTCAAAATCAAATTACAGGCTTTAAATGGAGTCACTTGTTCAAAGAACGAATATGCACAACAGTAGTTCCGACGAATCAATAGTACAGATGGCCCTCGAGGCGATCAGATTCAGCAGAGTAGGCCATATGGGCGGCACGACCCAGCGCGGATCGTACATCGTGGAATGCTATGAAGAAGCAGAAGAAGTGATAAACGCACGACATGCAAGGCGAAGGCGAGTTCCCCTCTCTGAAGGGCGCATCACTTTTCCACAGAGAGGGTGATTCTGCAGCCTGCTCACGTAGCGCATTCGACGGTGGTGCTTTCCCTCCGGCCACCTTCAACCGCCAACTACCCGAGGTCTTGCTACACGATGCTGTAAACTTTGGCCAGTCGCATGCGTGTTCGATAACAGTATTTCATTAGATCTACAGCCGGAACGTCGTCCTACGCAGTGGCAATACTGAGGAAAAACCGGGTGGCTTTTTATCACTGCAGACACACAGATTGTAGTAGCAACGCTGCAACACGAACAGCTGTGCCTAGGCGAATGAAGACGACTCAGAACTCGCACAGTAGCAAAGCTACTGGTGACAGCCGCGAGATAACGGGGTGAAATCCGGTGTGAATCTTTTATCCGAATCACAAATTCGTGATTGGTCACCATGCAGCACGCATTCGCGGCTATTTTATTTTTTCTGTACTTTTCAGGTGTCGATTTGCCCATAACCTTTCTAATGTCATGCTTATCGTAGTTTTAGAAGTATTCCTACTCAGACAAAATTCCAGGAAGAAAAAGTATGAACAAAAAGAGAAAAGAGAATTCACGCATTTATCTCCGTTGCCCTTTCCACAAACAGCGCGCTTAAGGTTTCGGTAACCGCACGGGCCCGTTTAATCCAGGTTCCCCCCTTCGACGTTCTGGAGCCAGCATCAGCACACGCGCGTGTCCGCCCTGTTTGCCCGAGACTGCCAACCCCTGAATAACCACGTACAAAGGGGGAGTACACGGCGCGGAACGTCCTCCAACCCCCCAATTCATTCAAATTTCACTTCAAAATAAAAACATATTTCCAAGGTTCAATTACATTCCCCAATATTTGCATGAAAGGAATAAAAATGAAGTTTCGGTATTACAACAAAGTGCGCATGTAGAATTCAGTAGATCGAATTTGTAATTTTAATTTATTTGTTGTGCCAAGAACAACATTCGTGTTGAAGTTTGTCACTGGCTGCAGAGGAACGCGTTCAGGACAGGCAGGACTCACTGCTGAAAATTTTATCAAGAGATTAAATGATGCATTATTTTTGGTTACGTCTGATTGTAAATAGAAATTCTTGTGATGGGGGGGGGGGGGCGTATGTAACGACTGTGTGAGCAGCAATGGTATAACAACGTTCAAACAAGAATAAAACCTCGATCTTACGATTTGCCGACGGTGACTAACGTATCAGTCTCGATTTATGGAGTATAGTAGTGATTTCAGAGGAAACAGTGCAATAGAAATCCATACTTCCAATCACTCTGTTGACAGAAGTCCAGTAATGGAGATAATTCTGAAACAGGTGAAGCAAGTCAATAGGCTATTCTCGTCTGCATCATACAATAAATAGTCTGGGTTGACGATCCAGAATTATTACACGCTCGTTTCCGTGGTCTAAATTCACAGGAAACCGTCCTGAAATCAGCGCCTTGGCAAGATGTGTTTGAACATTCATATCGTGTAACAAAACCTCGCCCTAATTCCTTCGCAGCGAGTCCCTGCGTGCCAATTCGACAGCAAGACCAACAAACGCACTCACAATTTCACCTCATTTGTTCCCATAGCAACAAGCCACCCCAACTACACGCCACACGTCACATTACTTTAGCATTCTATGCCTCCACCCCCACCCCGCGCGAGCGGAGTTGCTCTGTTGGAGTACTAATCTAGTTTTGAGGTCCAGCCCCCACCTACCCAGGACCAGCAAGACGGATCAAATGATTGTGCACTGGGTACGACGCGGAGGAAAGCACGTTTCTGGTGCGTGGACAAATCAAGAATTGTGTTATTTTCCATTCTGGTGGGCGGTATTACGTGCAGATCAAAGATTTCAAACCTCTCAAAACTTCTGGGGGCGGGGGCTCAAAATCAGCACAGATACTACTGATTGCACATCCGTACAATAAGATTAGTATTAGATGCAGATCAGACACTAATCCGACAAAACTGGTGGACCTATAAAATCAGCAAACAGTCCAGTTAGCCTGTAGGCCTATCATTACAATGAGATGACTCTCTTAGTTTGTCGCTCGCATTAACTTTCGCACCGTCGCGCCAATTGCTAACAGACGTTCGCAGTTGGACAGGAAAATAAATTTCGCGATAAACGCAGAGGTAAGTGAAGTCGTGTGAGTGCGTGATTAACAGGTTCAAGTGTGTGGTCGTCGTATAACAATCTTGCCAAATATTATTTGATTCGACAACCACAAATGCTGTGTGACGAGATCGGAAATGTTGTCACGTTCTGAGAATTCCATTGTAAGCGGCATATATTGACTATGGATTTCATTTGTCATGTGATACTGCAGTAAACAGACACGCTGCTGTGGGCGTTAATAAAATATGATGCATATAACCTGCTACTATAGGTCAAAGCCAAACGTGGCGTTTTTGTTGTTAGCACACTTTAAGGAGCGGGTTTCGGTTCCCGACCAAGTCTGACAGGTTTTTCGAAAGCAAATGCTGGAGCAGTTCCTTAAAACGTCCGCGACCGAGTGTTTTCCAAATCCTTCCCAAGGCAGTATGACCTCCGAAACGCAACAACCCAGAAATCTAAGTACAATGAACTGTGGATTCTCATGGGGACGCACAAGTGATGGGACAGAATAGTTCTAAGACATCACACACACCGGGTTAGTCGGCTTGACAAAGGAACTGCAGGCCAGTGTATTGCCCCATTTAAATTGCGATAAATCATTAAACCTCTTCCTTGCAGGATGGGCGGCATTGCTGTTTGTTAAACACAAGGAAAGGAAGGAACACCCACTCACTCATTCGCTCGCTGGACGAACATAAAATTGCCGTAAGAGCAATACTTATAAAAATTAAAAATGAAAATGAAAGCAACGCATCGTCTGAGACATTGCAGGTCGTGAAATGCGCCTCGCATCTCTGGTTTGAAATGTTCGACACCATTCTGTTAATTTCTGGGATATGCATTACTTTTATAACAAGCCAATTAATATAAATCACAATCGTGCCCATTTTTATGTAACGTTCTCCCAATTCATCATACCGATTAACGTGATTTTACCTGTAACATTTGTTGATTGTCGCTCTGGACATTCATACACTTCACCTGCGTTCTTATTTCTTCCGGTCAATAACTCCGTTCTGCTTATGAGTTCGAACAAACGCGAAAGCTATTCAGTATTTGGTATGAGCGATTAAAGAGGAAAACGACGCAAGCCACGCGCGGCCTACTCGTCACAATGACGATGAAGGCAGTAAGCACGTCCGTAACGTCGGCAAACCTTTACCAGACTAGGCGAGGCTACATGGCATTTCGTATTTTCAGCAATACTAAAGCATTTCTCTGCAACTTAACCTAACATGTCGCTTTCAAGACAGTTACCGGCAAATACTCGTGCGAACCAAAAGCCGACGGCATACAGGAAAATGCCCGTCTCTGAGCTTTGTCCGGAGAGGAACATAAGCAAAATTACAGTGACGTAATAATACGTGGAAGTGTAGTTCAGTTTAAATTGTTTCTACACATCAGAACCACCTGCGTACCTTCAGCTGTGGATGAAGTTCGCATGACAGTTAAGTGAAATTCGTTAGAGCTGTAGACATTTTCCACCACCCGAATCACGTGGAAAACGTACAAATAACAACAGTATGAAGTAATTTCGTTACCGGAAATAAGGTCCATTCATAAGTTTTCCCACAGTTAATTTCACTCGGGAACGAGGCAAAACACTGGCGTTCGTTTCTACTAAACCAAACACAAAATAATCCCGTGGTCGAGGTTCTGTGCTGAAACGTTTGAATGTTCTCTCTCCGGTGGTGAAGAAATTTGTCTGTTATTACCCAACGGACGGCTTGTACTCCTCACATAATACTGTTAAGGGCGACTAAATGGAGGACGATGGGGTTGGCGGGACATGCGGCACGCATGGTGGAGGGGAGGAGTGTTTTCAAGGCCTGAAGGAAGGAGACAGCTGGGAATACCTAGATGTAGCTGGGAGGTCAACGTTAAGATTAGGGAGATAGGAATCTATGGAGCCAACTGGATGCCGCTAGCTCAGAATAGTCCGGTGGAGGGCTTTTGTCGACACGGTTATGAACCTTCGGGTTCCACAAATAAAGAGGGCTATTCTTCGACAAGCCGAGTACACCATCGACTTCTCAAAGAATATCCAGCACCATACAGTGAGTGAAAGATTTACTGTAACAAAAATCGAAAGCTAACCATTGGACCTTCGTTCGTTCAGTCAAATTTTCATCAGCACACACTTAAGATCAATTTCAATATTACCCTCCCGTCTATGCCTAGGCATCGCTAGTTAAATCGTCCCTTGAATTTTTCAAACAAATTGTTTACGTGCGCGCGGTCTCTTCTCATGCATCTTACTTGTCTGATTAAACTTGTCTCTCTTAACCCAGTCACCCTACGGGGTCAAATTAATAATGATTCAGTTCAGTAACAATACGCGACTCAAAACTACCACAACGTGGGATCTAATTTCTATCAAAAATCAAACCTGAGTTACGGCATTAACGCTAACTTTACCATTAACTACTATTTTTACGTTGGTCAAGATATGTAATCTAGTGGTGTGTCCCGGGACCGTCCTTATAATCTGAACGCACGCCCACTGCGCAGTCTCTCTTCTGGTACACTTAATGCGTCCTTTGGGCCCCTCAGCTAGACCAACTTCTTAACACCCCATGGAATCGCCATTGCAATTACAATTCTGTCCCTATTTTCGTAATCCTCGGTTTATTTTATTGTGAGCCTAATCCTTGTTTAGATGTTCCAATATTTTCTCTAATTTACGAATCATCTCTGGAAACTGCTTATGATAATCGTAATTCCTAGGCTGTTTAATGGTCGTCTTAAAGCCCAAGATTTGTTGTTAAAAAAGTGGAATAATATTTTCGCTGTTCCATTTCTGATGCAGTGTCCCTGAACGAGGCACTCAAGAATTACTCGATCAAGAAGATCGCCAAAGAATCTTCTAAATACCCCGTAATTATATCAAGTACACTTCAAACAAGTTTCTCTAAAATAAAAACAAAGTTACGGTGCACCATTCTCTTTCTAGTTTACAAGTACTGTCCAGGGAAACTCCCCCAACAGCAGCAAACTTTCTGCTGGTGAGTGTGGTTAGGTAGGTTGGGGTTAACATGCAAGGTCCCTCAAAACACGAGGCTATTTACATCTCTCTGACTGCATGTAACAAGCACAGCCTCTTACATGAGGCACTTCGTCGTGAGCTACTCATACTGTCATGGCCGCCGCTAACAGCTAATCACTGCGCGCTGCGTGGTGCAAGGGCCGTGTGGGAGAAACATCATGATGCTTGGCTTGTGTGAAGAACCCCGACATCTTACAGACATAATTTTATTACGAAGTTGAATTAAAATATTATAAAGGATTGGGTCGGTAGCAGACTCTGAATTGTGTAAAAATTCTTGCAGTTGTAAGGTATTTATCCAAATCACGGAGGATGAGGTGGATGGCTTGTGGCACGCAGGAAAAGCTGAAAGGAGCACACCAATTGGGATAATTTTAAAACGGATTTAAGTAAATAAGTTTATGAGGGATTAAGACTGGGATTAATCTAGCTCAGGATAGAGACCATTAATCCAAACAATGTTTGGAGATGAATATAGATCGAGTTTATATGCGCTAATGTGGTATAATGTAAGAAAGGCTTGGAAGGAATGTTTTACGCGTGTTTTAAATGTATTCACTGTAATCTATGAAAATGGGTTTGTATTGCAGCTAATACAATTTCCCAGTAAGCACGCCAAATTGTCCTGCACCTTAATCTGGCGTTACGATAACATTAAATTAATTTTACTTAAACCACGTGAGCTCTAAGAAGTTCAACCTAGTTCGAAAGTCAGGCAGGACTAGGCTATTCTGACTGGGAATTTGAGACCGTCCTCTTCATTCGTCCGGGGTTGATGCCGAAAGCTTCTCTCGCCCTTAACATCACATAACACATAACCGATTTTACTTAATGAATCAGTTAATTCCAAAAGACCCCCCTACCGGTTATTTATCCAGTGGCCCTGTTCCCGCAGGAGGGAGGACACGAATGCCCCCACCTACATCCAGGTTCAAAAAAGAAGAAGGCTGAGCATCGCCACCAGGTGCTTACTGGCGTTATGACCGACAGTCGATGAGAGTGCGTCGTTCAACCGAAGTGGGATTTCAGGTTCTCGCGGCGGCAAGTATGAAGGAGACTGTGTGTTGCGCCGTGCAGTCTCGTGGAAAGTGTCCGACGTTTCACACGTACCCTGGTCAACAACCCAGAAGACAATCTACTTTCAATCGTCCAGCCAATCACTCACCGATAAAAATTCGATATTCAGAAGTCGCCATTAAGATACTTGTTATTGAATCAATGGCATCAGATAAATTATAGACTTGTGACACTTATGACGACAGCGGTATAGCTAAAGTTATCTCTGTGCCTAACTTTCACGTCATGAAGGCACAGAACTCCACACTGTCAGGCGGTGCCAGATAAACATGTTATCATCCCCCACGCTACAGCAAGCTTTTCTCTGGGGAAAGAGCTACCGGTGACTCACCCCCAGAGAAAGTCTTCGGTGGACAAGAGGATGGGTGGGACCCAGAGCAGGTCTGCACGTGATGCCAGAGAAAGAAGATTCGCCTTTGCCAGGAACCTAACTTCTCATTCGTCTAACCCAGCGGTTCCCAAACTTTTATACCTTGCGCCTCCCCTTAAATCATTTCATAAATTTCACGTCCTCTTCCAGAACAAGTACAAGAAAACAGATGTGACATAAAATTTAGCTATAAGTATACATTTTTTATAATTAGTATATATTATTCAGTGTATTTAATTTTAATTTAAAAAACTGTAATTAAATATACGCTTCATACCTGGATTAGTGGGATGGATGTTGTTCCTTCTGTGAACATAACTTATCATACCGAGGTTGGAGTTTTGAAATGGTCACTCTAAGGTGGTTTTCCAGGTACATCGTAGAACGATATTTTGTTTTGATGGCTGCCATTGCTGAACTGCCTCAACCAAGCAAAAGGTGTTAAAAATGTTTCTCCATATTTCGTTAAAAAAATGTTTTCATACAAAAACCACCCCCACACTTTGGGAACCTCTGGTCTAACCACTTGACAGTCTCGTCTTATCGCTTCCTGACCACAATGTGCAAGATATATATTTGATCTCATATGCGAAAGTTGCCAAGTAAATGTCTTAAGACGGCTGTCTTCTGGACTGTTGCGAAGTGTAGTCTGGTATAAGTTTACCGACATTTTAGAGGTCTTGGCTGCCTTCCATCATCAGGGCGATGAATCGTAACATCCCATAAGACCGCCTTCTTCAGACTCACCGTTGTGATAACCTCGAATCCTACGAGTTAGGTTCAATGTAGCACGTACTTTACATGAAATTCAAATTGAGTGTCATGATTAAAACAAAGCAGTTCATCGTACAAAAAAGACGCTCGCACAAAATACGGGCTCCATTAATATCGCTGATCGTTTATGCAAATACAGTGAAACGTTCTTTTTGGCAACACTGGTAATAGTTGTGTGACGCGCTCTGCAGTAAGCGAACACGAAAGCCATTGACGTATGCAACGATTAGATTAATTAATTTAGAAAACAAAACAATTCAGGTGGGAATCAAGAAGACAAAATACTGAAACCTACAATGTGTGTTTCGTGTTATGAATCAGTTATGCATGTCGGCATGTTCTGGCCTCTCAGAGTACAGCTCAATGTAATTCCTCTGCCGACAAATCAATATTACTCATAAAACACTGGAACACTGCACATACTGATTCTTCGCATGTCTGGTCAAAACTACTTTCTGATAGAAAATACGTCAAACGCAATCTGCAGTTGCCCGCGAAGAAAGGCGGGCAGGAGCACTGGCGAATTTATCCCAACATGTCTGCCAATATTCTTGAAAAAGTGTGCGCGTGTGTGTATGGAGAGCATACACGAAATAACTAATTACTATACGTGTTTCTCCTTTTGCATGATTTCACTTTGCGTTGCCGTAGATGTACAGAATAACACGAAGTGAGGTGTTAACTAATGTTCAGCCATTGCAAAACTGAAAGCTGGTCTTGTAATCCTGGGGTCTCGGGTTCGATTCCCGGCGGTGCCCGAATTTATAACTTGTGTTGGGCAAGGCCGTGGTCTAGGCAACACGGAGTTTTCCTCCGGGGGCTTCCCCGGCTTCTCCGTGGCATCCCAACAATTACTCCAATCACACACAGAAGAAGGCAATGGCAAACCACTTCTGGATCATCTGCCAAGAACGTATATGAACAGGTCCCAGTCCGAGAAAAGGATGGAAGGATCCTGTTCATATGGACCTGTCGTCAGACAGAACACTAAATAAATAATAAAAATAAATGTGCAAATCAATGAAAGTTCTCAAAAATAAACACTAAAATAAGTACAGGTCAGTATCAACGATTCGAAATTGGTAGCGGGTCGGTGTGTATTGCAAATCGGCTGTATGTCCAATTCTAAACACACGATTAGGATATTTCTCAAAACAGGAAACAAGAGTAGTGTAGAAAAAGTGAACCGTAAATGAACAGTTCGCGGAAGTCAGCAGTTAAATTAAAAGTTTGTCCGGTAACTTCTTAATCTTTCTGGCTGAGAATGTACTTGAATTCAACGCTGTTACCGCGTTTCGGGGGGTGGGGGAGCAGGATCTGTGAATTATAGCCGAAAAAAGAACGAGGCGGGGGATAAGAGAAGCAGGAAGGAGGGATTCCCCTGCACACCGCAATGCGACGGTGCCAAATCCCCTCCATTTCGTTCCTCATCCACGCCCTACAATACTTCGTGTATGTTTTGTAGGTTCCAATAAGGGAGAGACGGAATATGTTGCAACGTTGACGGGGTGGTTGCTGGTAGTTATCCCTTGGGAACCATAGAACCAGGACACGAAGGGAAAGGAAATTTCTGAGAAACTGGAGGGTTGAAAGCTGACTCGTAGAGTCACTCCATGTGCAAAAGCCACTTTAACGGGCCAGCTTCGGTATTAGTGAGAACTGTACTAAAACACGGGACACAGCATCGATTGGTCAGTTCTTTGGTGTTGCAAGACAATAAAGATGTGGGCGACAACCGTAGATGTTTCCAAATATTTTGTGGAGGAACTCCCTGAACGTAAAACGAACCCTATATCATCATCGGGCAACAGAAGCCGCGGGTTGAATACGAACTCTCGAGTCCAGTGTCTAAGTGACCCCTCGGCCATCAGGAGTGGCATCAGTTGGTCCGTTCCAGCAACCTCCCACCAGCCCAACGGCTGCGTCCCAGGAAAACATAGTCGTTGGCAGGGGTCAAGTGGGCCGTGACAGCTATCAACACTAAATCTAAACAGGCCTAAAAACCAACCTGGGTAATAGTACACTCTTGGCGCATAACGTATGAAATAAAACGTCGCTAACAGTAGACTAATCTGAAAGCCATTATATCCCTACTATCAGCACACGTGGATATCTTGGTATGGAAACCGTCGATGCTTCCCGTGTAGGGCTCTGCTCGTATTAAAGGCCAAAACGCATATATAAATTAATATCCGCGGATACTTGAGGTGTGTGGTTAACAGAAGAGATTGCTGTAGGTATATTATAAGACATTAGAAAATTGCCCGTTAAGAATGACGGGAAAGTCTTACTTAAAACACACTTGTATTTAAAACGTTTAAGAGAACAGCATACAAAAATAAAAACCATTACTTTTTCTTTGCGTAATTAAGAGAGCTGTGAAGCGTTAACATGCAAACGTTCGTCTTTCTACGCTGCATAGAACTGTACGTACGGTCTATAACAGTAGGCCAAGGATGAGTGAACGGTGTTTTGTTCCAGTGCATTGTTTCTAAAGCAGCATACTAAAAATAAAGCTAGGTAATGGTGTAACAAAAGATTAATATCATTACTTATCTTAATTACATATGTACCGCAATCTCAAATAAATCTCATATCGAAGGTTATATATAATAACTGCGTTGCGATGATCAGAAGTACGCGTAGGTATTAGCAAACTGCCCGTCGAGAATGACGGGAAATCGACAGTTCTTGAAAACATATGTTTTACAGAACGGATTATTAGTATCCAATGAGCGTGTCATACATGGGCGGTTCATGGACCCCAAACAAAATGACGGGGTGTGTTTTAGTACATTTGGAATTCAAGAATTTCAGAATGAAAAGAATACATGTGAAAATTCCACAAAATTAAAATCCTTTCTCATTTTTACTTAAATAAAGAGGGTATTATTATTTAATGTGGTGCAAATAGGGATTTTAAAAAATAACCAACCGGCACTTGTCTATTACACATACGGGTATATAAAATTAATTTAAAAAAGTATTATAAGGCGTTGAATGAAGTATTATCATACAGTAAGGAGTGACTGCATGTCGAGACACACTGTACCTACATGTTACATGGGGCGGTAGGAATCGAGTCAAAGATCACTTCAACTGCGCGCTGTTGGAGAGACAACTGCGAGGA
>NW_019060413.1:865441-876287 GCF_000696155.1 Zootermopsis nevadensis
TCCAAAACCAGAACCACAAAACACACGGATTCATAAATAATTTATAATTATTATAATAGATTTACGCAACAAACACAATAGACAGAGACCAGGATACGATTATAATAGCTGAGGATGATATGGATTTGAGTCTCGAGTTTGGAGTCTGAATGACAAGACACTGTCACACACATCTGTTCGTCTGATATTCTCACACTCCTTTGGTTGGGGATCTGAAAATCATTTTATTTTTTGTAGTTTAATGTTGGCAGCTTTGGCAGTGCAACGGGTACGGCAAACTAATCCTGCACTAATGTGGTATCCAGTAGTGATCCGTCAGGTACAGGTTCGTGACCATTGCCAGTAACAGACAGCAGACATAATCACTTGTTAAGTAATGGCGGTTTCCAACCTGCACTTCTCTCTCAGATTATCAAAGACAAACGATCACTGGCAACGTCATGTTCTGGAGCACTGGAAGACAGTAGCAGAAACATTTCAAGACAGCAGTAGGCTAGGCTACATACTCGCACTACAGACCCCAACCCCCCATCGACCGCTACAGGCACAGCTCGAAAACGAGTGACGTGCTAGTCCTGATTCACACTCTGGAGGTAAGGAATTCAACCCCTGAGGACGATTCCCACAGGCTTTTCACTCTTTAGGATGAACAGCGTTGTGTATGGAGGGTAAGAGGAAAATGTTCGGGCACAAATAAAATTCATCCTCAGCATATCATATGGCCGGGGGGGGGGGGGGCCTGGTGAGCGGTTAGCATTATACCCCGATGCCAATCGGACAGGAGACTAACTGAGCGCGACACCACATCTTGACGTGATTCGAAAAGGAAAATCTAAACCCCCTTCAGTGATTCGAATGAGTCGTCTATATATCAGCCGGATTTTGGGGATAAAAGTTCGTAAGGATGCGAGGAGTCTCGCTGATGCACACTTGGATGCATTCGAATAACAGTAACAAAAACTGAGCCCGGCATTGAAAGATTACTAGTGCAGATATCACACCTAATAAATGATTTTGTGACTGATTAATGTGTACCTGTTTAAATGGTAATGGTAATAAACTGCCATACAGTTCCAATGCATTGTCCTCATTTACAACCTGGCGGCACACGATTCTATAAGGAAGGAAGAATGTGGGAACCCCTGGACAAATCGTAAAGATCATGCACAGACACACTGCACACATAAAACTTTGCCACCTTTGAGCTTATTCGATTGATCTGTCGAAAGTGCCAATTATTTTCTTTTGTACGTTCCCAATTTAACAATGTGAAGTTTGAAGCTGAAAATACCGATAAAGTTAGCACATATCACGGCTCTGAGGATTTCCCTGCTGACGTAAAGAAGCGCACATTCTAGTCTAATATGGCTACTTTCATACCAATTTTAAAACCTTGCTTGTTTGAAGGCATTACGTATCACCGCATATTCTCCGAAGACGACATTCGAAATTTAATCCGAACAGAAAAGTGCCCCGAAACCAAATATTTACATTTTGGTATTGGCCCGATTGACGAGCACTTTTCCGCTTTTACTTATCCATTTTCTAGGAAAACCCACACTACATTAGCCCAAATGGAAGAGGCATTAAAACGACTCGGGCGCTAATTCTGACTTTGAAGCATATAAGAAAAATCAAACTTGATCAAAGGCTACCATTGTAGCCATGGCGTTTAATAAAATCTTCCACGACTATGCACGATAGCCAAGGACAGGAGGACATAGGTGATCCGTGATCTTGCTTCATTAATAAAAACATGCACGGTTTAACAATTTTAAACACAGAGATATTTCTACAACAAATGGCGATGGGCTGGAAATGTAGCTAGAATGGAGACTGTATAGCGTTCGTACACAATTTCTAGGTGTAACGCTGTAAGATAACAGCCACTTTGAAGATTTCTGTCTTCTGGGTTGTTGCGCTGTGCAGTCTGGTCGATGTTAACCAACGTTTCAGAGGTCATACTGCCTCCGCCATCAGGGCGAATCTCTGAACCTCTGAAACGTTGGTTAACATCGCCCAGACTGCACAGCGCAACAACCCAGAAGACAGAAATCTTCATACTTATCGCCCTGATGACGGAGGCAGTATGACCTCAGAAACGTTGGTAAACATCGACCAGACTACTCAGCGCAACAACCCAGAAGACAGAAATCTTCATCCTCACCGCTGTGAAAACCTCAAATCTTACAGCCACTTTGAAGTTAGACAGGAAGACGGGACGATAACATTAGTGGGCTGAGGATGCACTGGTGAATGTGTTAAACCTTTGGGTTCTGGTACATCCATTCTCAACAAGGACATGGTAAGAATGGATGTTAATTTTCTCCTTCATTGTATAAATATTAATGTTTTTATTGACAAATTGAAATATAGCATGGCCTACCAATGTATTCATTAAAATACGAATCGGTCTGACTTTATCAGACTAACTCCCAAGTTATACCTAGTAAACAGCTTTTGCCTAAATTACGCAAACCAGTTCTCAGGAGCAAAGGACTGAGCTTATTACTATAAATATGAGAACGAAATTACATTTTCTGGAAATGTTTGCTTGAGTGTGGTAACGAGAGAGCCGCGATGGCATAGCATGACGCAAGAATGTTGCTGTTATCATCGACGACAGAAAAAACCTGAGATTGGAATTTCTTCACATCAAGAAGTGTCCTCAGCTGTTATGTGTTTTCTCGGGATCCATCTAACTAAACGACAACCGTGTAAGAATCATGTTAAAATATTCTAAATATTTTAATATTGTTGCCTCTCCATCCCACGAAACAGGTGGGTCCCTTCCATACATGTTGCTCTTACGCTATTCAGCTGCGTTACCAAAGACGCTTTGATGCTTACTCGTATTTTATTTACGTTCAGTTGTCGGTCTTAAAAATAAATTGGTAGCTCTTTAGCTAATGATCTCTGGTCAGGTTGTACATTTCTTGTTTTATACTTTTGACGAAACGTAATTTCAGTCTTGGCTTGTACAAAATCTTCATGAAAAGAAAGAGTGGGTTAACTCACTCTCTCTGTCGCCCCTGCTACAGCCCAAAGTATTCTACACCTCGGTATTAGTTAGGGATGACAGATGAGCTTCACGCTTCGATCGGTTTATCCCCTAGACCACAGACGTAAAATGGTGGGCTGGAGACAGTATGCATGAAGTGGAGAAGATCCCAGAGCGTGTCGGGAATCAAACTCCGTTACTCTAGCCCCGTAGCCAAAGTAGACTAAAATGGCAATGGACATAAATATCGGTACAGGTGCCAAGATGCACTGTGACATTGAGCCAGACCTTCAATCCGAGCAAGACACGCTTGCTGTGGGTCTAGGCGGTGCCGGAACAGATGTAAAGCTCCAACTATCTACCGCACATCTGAGCAGCACCGACAGGAGCATAGCAAGGGAAATCTGGTCCTGTGTCATTTTCTAGCCACAAGTCGAGGGAAATAAAAACTCGGATCTCCTAGGCAAGAAGCAGCCGTGTAATGGCCGCAGCTGTGGCATGGCCACTAAGCAGACAGCTTAAGACGAGCAATGACGCCGCCACGTCCGCGAAGGTCAAACGTGTGTGTACTCTTGCAATGTAAACTTCATGAAATCAGCATAAATCATAACCTGTTTTACAGCGTGGGATTTTATAAATATCATTATTCGTTCATGTATTAGTCTCTTCCCATTTCTGCATCCTAAACCTACCCATTATTGTATTCATATCATAAATAGTTCATACCACAGCTCTCATGAGCGCCGAACTTGGTCTTTCTGTCAGGGAAACATTGCATTCAGGGACGAGAAACTCATTTCGAAGTCGAGTTGTAAACAGCACAGAGATTCGCAAGCTGGGACATAGGCCAGTGATAACTTGTACTTTATATGTACCAACTTCATGTTCCAGCTTGGACTGGCTAAAATAGCTTCTCCTCATAATCGATAGTACAATATTAAAACATGTTTGAAAATATTCCTTTCTCTACGTCTGTCCCGTATGAATGTTCGCATCTTTCAAGTCACAAAGCGTAACTTTTCTTTGCAGGTCACCATTCAGAGCAGACGCGAGGCACAATTCTCCGACCTTACTTCCGAATACGGAAGGAGACGCAGACAGGAAGACCAAAGGTAAGCACCACAGATTACTGGCTACAGAGCACAGCACAGCGAGCTTTTCGGCAATGAACCTGACAATGCGCACCCGTATCGAAATTAATTGCAGCACAGTTCATTACACCAAGTTCTCAGGATTACAAATCTGTTAAATATATCCATATTTCTTTAGAACCAACAAAATCGTGCGATACTGTAACCATTAAATTAAATTCCAAATACACAACTGCGTCAGTGACACATAAGGTACGTTGTAAAATTTCGGGGTTCCCACGGCAAAGAGTGTGATGATGCCTGTCTTCTGGGTTCTCCCGACGTTTCAGAGGTTCTTGCAGCCTCCATCCTCAAGGCGATGCCCGCACGGCACGACAACCCAGAAGACAGCCAGGTTCATAGGATGTGTTACCATCAACGTTCCGTCATGACTGACACTACTTGTCGCGTAACGACGATAAAAATAAATTACTTCCACGGCCGATTCCTTTGATCTTTGATACCTCTGAAGTTTTCTTAAAGAGGTGAAGGACATTTCTTACAATGTAGCAAAGGGCAAGTAAAATGAGTACAAGATGGTTTGTATCAAAAGGTGCTACAAAGTAGGAGTTGAATCGTTTTTGTTCTTCATACAAAATATAAGAAACTGTTATTGGAATGTGCTTGTAAAGGATTATTTCCCAACTTATTTACATTTAAAATCCATCTTGTGTCATTTGTTTTTAATTTATTGAACGTCGCTGGTTTGTTGACTTTGTTTCAGCTTCTGAGGCTTCATTAAATTTAGGCATATGTGAATATTAACAAGCAATGTTCCACAGACATAATAAAGCGGGCGTTTGACAAAGAAAAAACTTGCGTGTTTCAGAATCGCTAGCCACTGCTTATTAAAATACCCAATTAGGCCGTTTGTTTAAACCCGTTATTGGACGGTTCCTTCCTTGTATGCACATCGGAACGACATTGGACCTAAACTAACAGTTGCTTCGTCGATATTGGAACCTTCCGAGCTAATTCAATTAAGAACAGAAGTGTCTGATAAGTTATGCCAAAACGTCTAAAAATTAAGAAAGCTGTCCTACCCATGCACAGGAAAATAAGCGACATTACGCCGAATAAGACAATTCATCCGCCCCGTAGCCATCTTTTACAGCGTTCCGTAGGATGTAGTGACAGCGTGACCTCTTGTTTTGTCGCCTCGTCAGACCGTGCTCATGTATCTTCGGTGAAACTGCTGCTTCCTCTATAACGTATGCACTGCATACTGCGCACTTCAGATGCTAGGTCTTAATCGTAAAGATTTATTGTTCAGTCACACCCACCTGTTTCGGCCTCTAGTTGAACGTCGTCTAAAAGTCGTTTCAAGGGTCTTCTTTGTCCTCTAAGTTGGTACTACAGCATTTTAAGGATATCTTTGGTCATCCATAATTGAAATATGCTGTATCAATCTGGTTTTGTAATTTTGGATTTTGTGTGAAATTGGTGTAACTTGTAGTTCCAGTATTTTTCTCTCGTTTTGTGACCACTTTATGTGTATCAAGCTGTTTTCCTGAGAAATTTCATTTCTCGCGTGGCTAATCTGGTTAATCCTATTTTCCTGAAGTACATCTACATCAATACTTCTAGTTAATCTTACTGTGGTGCATAAAGAAGCATATTCTAAAATGGATTAAAAATACAAATAAAGTACCCTAGGTTCTGGGTTCTCTCTTCACAACTCTAAACGTACGATAATTACGGATAAAATGTGTGAATATAACAAACATTCCGGCGGTCTGTCTTGGTGTGCTATTTCAATTCAACACAAAAAAAATCACGGAGTATCATACAGATACAAGGTCTTAATATATATGAGAGAACATTGTCCTACATTAAATGCAGAATTTCCCCCATCACAAGCTCCCGTGGCCGCCATGTTCATGTTATCGATTGTAAGGTGTTGAAATACACGGGCGAGGTGTGGACTTCAATAGCTGACATCGGTCGTGGATTAAAATTTCGTTAAGATGAAGACACACATGCACCAACTGCATTCTATAAAATAAATAAGGAAAACTAAAAAAACACAGAACGAAAATTGGAATCTTTTGTCTCAAAATATGTGGCCGGAAGTCAAAGTCTAATTTTAACAAACTTTGGAAAGACACGGCGACGCGTGACTTAAATCAGTCTTTCGTGTACAAAAGATTATTTCCGTGGAATTTCTTCAAATCTCTGACCTCAGTAAACTGTAAAACGACTTCTTTATCTAAAATAACCTCTAACCCTCTTTTTTGTCATTTGTATCAATTAAAACATCCATAAAACAAACATTATCCATGTGTCACTTCTTTCGTCACGTGATGACAAAGCAGCAGACATTCTGGGAAACAAACAACGTGCATTAAACAAAAACAGAACGGAGTTGGCTTTTACTACTAAAAATATTCGAGAAAAACTTACTGGGGGGTTAAAGGCTCAGAATGAGACCTCCCCCAGAATGTTTGAAGAACTAAGATGTGAAGTTTATACAGCATTGAAGATCATCTGTCTTAAATTAACCTAAACCAAATAAATTTTACTACAGCGAAGAAAAGACTAGAAGTGTGGTTTAGGGAGCATATGTTCACTTGAAACGAGGCTCACTATGATTAGTTCTGGAACACAAACCTTGAAGCAAAAGGGCCGACGGATCTAGCGATTTTCGAAATTAGGTGTAGCATGTAACATTAATATGCATTACTTCACCCCATAATTCGTACCGTGAGAATTGTCAAACTTTCAATATTACCTTAGTTCAACAATAATTTTAATATTCAGTGTTCTAGTTAGTTTTATAATGAACTTTTTCGTCTTTAAAACAAACACAAATAACTTGAATTTTTTTTTCAAAACTTTCAAGCTGATATCTTGTATACATCAGTCAGAATGATGTTCATTCGTATTTCCCATACCAGCCCATTGCCCACTATGAAAAATGACATATTGCACGTTTCTCCTTGTATTTTGTCAAACTTTGCGTATCCGAAATCTTCATTACATCATGTGCATACGCCATAAGCGTTAAGCTGGGGGGGGGGGGGGGGGGGTAATTTTCTTTCAAAAACGGAACAGTACTCAGCGGTGCATCGTAGGAAATTTTACGCTTTGTACTTCTTGCTGAATTTCAATGGGCATTGGTAGTTACTATTCGCCTAATAAAGCTGTCCAGCTATACGCAATGTAGGCGCATGGGGGAGACGCGGTAAAGTTCTTACTTATTCTTAACCCATGGCACTATTTAGAGGTGAGTGGTCAGCGTCAGGCCCCGGCTGCGCTTTACCCTCGGGAAAGGACCCCGGTAACCAATAGGTAAGCCCCAGAGCCGGTCTAATACCTGCCAAAACTACTTCCTTGGAGCAGAGTTCTTGAAAAGCTTAATTCAAATAATACAGGTTTTTTATTCTATCATACAGGTCCAATGCCAACAGGCGAGCTTGAATTGTGGACACATTACATATATCTGTTACGTTACAACCAACACACATAGAACTCTCTCGCCATTTCTGGTTTCACAGCCCGATGATATTAATTCAAGAACTGATAACAGTTGATGCAGAGAAGTATTTTCGTTTTGTGGCAATGGGAGTTTTGGATACATACATATACTATATAGTTTATAGATTTAAAGGTTTGCTGTTGAAATTCCAAAGGATGCGTCCTGTTCACCTGTCAACAATCACGCAATGAAATGCTTTTGGCTGAACACAAAAGTTTGTTTTCGTGTACTGCAGTATCGGAACTACAGAGAGGCCTGGTGAAACAGCAATATTCTTTAGCCACGTTTGAAATACGAAAATGGAAACCCGGTTAATATCCATATTCTATTTACACATCAATATGTTCAATTGTCAGTTATAAATCTTTTCATTTCAGTACATAACAGTTTCGTTTGTATGAAGTTTCATCACGTGTTGCCTACTTCCCAGGAACCCCGGGGAGAAGCCTGTGATAATCAACTTTGTGTTGTGGTACGAGTATCTGTCTGAAGCCTCAATTGCCCTACTGTACTTTGGCCAATGACACTCTGTACGCGAACATCCGCCAGTACATCCACTTGAGAATAGTTTCGAGCCTTCTGCCTTCTAACGTATGAAGTCCGTTTCGTGCTTTTTTTTTCCTTGTTCGCGAGTTAGAGGTAAAGTCAGACTGGAAACTTCTATGCATGCAGAAACGTGTAAATAGTAGCAGTCACAAATGAGAAACCAAGTGTGCTTCTAGTGAAAGAGTCAAGATGGTCACGGGACAAGTGGCCAAAAATATCCGGCTCTTCGGTTTCACTATCCATGTGAAGGCCAGTGGCAAGCACAGGTTTTCGGCTCAGTGCTGCATCAATAGTGAAACTGAGTGGCAAACAGGTTAGAACCATGCGAACTTCCCTTGCAAATTGCACGACGATCCTGAACTGCACGCGTATCTTGAACCCAGGGATCAGTTCTTGGGAGGTCTGTACGCTGGTCGTAACGCCAACTGTTCAGTCTTTAGACAGAAGCAGTATGGTTGTTAGTTAATACGTTTATAAATAAAAGGACCACGATAAACTTACATCTGAAAGCTCATCCACATAATGGCTTTATCTGTATCCTGGGTGGCCTCTCCATTGCCCGGGTGCCCTCAAGAGTTTCAGTTGTTCCCAACAAGCAGCGCTACGATCTTCACCCTGGGCGCGTAACAGTTACAAATGAAAAGCGTTTATTGCTTCAGTATCGTATATTATGACAAGTTAACACTTTCGCAGAACCTGGTCGTCGTTTAGTGTAAAGAAGTGCCTTACGTAATAACTTCCCTTCTCCGAATGAAAGATGACTGCAAATGTAAGATAAATCTATAACAGTGGGCATTACACACACAAACAAATCATGAATCAGCTATCCGGACTTCAAGACAACCCATCCCTTAGAAGAGAAGTACTGAGAAGTATTCTTATAGAATTCGCTATATCCAGTTTCGTTAACCAAAACATGTCCAAACGAAAACACGACAGAAACTAACCAAAATTTAACTCACGAGGATATTTAAAAAGAGCATAAAATTGGTGATTGTCAAAAATAAGTAATTTACCGGTGAAACACCACCACACCGTCACAACTTACTCCTTTAAATTATGTTTTAATATTCTCGTCCCATTTATACCTATAGATATCTTCCCTTCGAGGGTTTAGACTTAAATTTTGCAAGATATTCTCTTCTCCTATGCGTCCTGCATGCATGCCCCAAGCTTAACAGATTTAATATCGTTGCATTAGGCCACTTCCTGATGTCACACTGACAATATTCCAGATATCTTAAACTGTGCAAACTTTGTAGGTAACCTCCTCTTCATAAAAATTCACGTTTTCTCAAAATACTTGTCCATTTGATCGCTGCCCTGCAAGTGTTGAAGTCTGAGTATATTTCAGCTGCTGTTTTCAAACTTTGCTACATTTTCTAATCGCAAGTTCGTTTGTGACTTTGCAGTCGCTTCCAAATCAATTAGTCTACCGTAAGGACAAGTGCTCTGCAAACACGCTTGTTATAACACCAACTAACGTTTAAATGTGATCTTGTTGCCATAGAGTTCCTACGGGTGAGATAGCACGCATAAACGCTTCACAGTGACAGACTCGTATTATGACGACACGACTGTAATCTGTTTAAGTCACCCAGAAGTGCCCTTTGGGACACGCCGCTTACACTTAACTTATCCGGAGCCACTAGTATTTCAATTCTCCCAAGATCTATAATGATTAAGAAGTTCATGAAAGTGCTACTTGACAGCTGACCCGCGTTCCACTCAGGCTATCTCAATGACCCTTGGCAGCATCGTTCCCACACACAGTTTACACAACGTAATATAATAAAACTAGAAACGTTTTCTCGGGCAACCAGTCGTATAGGAACGGGGTTACTGGTTCTTGACCAGTAACATGGTCTGGGAAGAGCTTCCACGAATTTCTAAAAATAATTCAAACATACTAATGCTAGCAAGAATTATAAATCACAAGTTTTCAATTGAGTGATGAATTTCTGTAACTTCACCGGTGAGCTTGCAATTTTCTGCATTGACATTTTCGAACCGTAGCGTTGTTACTAATGTGTAGACAAGTCTATGGATCTAGCTACAAACGAGACCGCGTAATTTTGGTGAAATGGTTGATTATTTATGGACGTCAAAACTGGAATCTAAATACAAATTTCGCGCCAACGCCATGTTTCCGGGGGGATATTAACACGTACGAAGGTCAGGATGACCTCGAGTGTCTTGATGTTCATAAGGAATAACGTCTGAACATGTAGCAGATGGGTTATTGATCATATTTAGGGTAGCTTTATATTTCTATGGCTTAATTTACATAGTAACACGTTAATCTACATCACATACTGCTTTGACATCCAACCTGGAATATTGTAATCACGTAAGAGTCGGCTCAATAAAACTTGTAAGCGTGTTATGAAAAAAATGAAACTTTTATCGCTGAAAATCGTTGAAGTGCCACAGGAAAGTACAAGCGAAATAAATCACGTGGTTTATTAATTCTTACTGGCGTTGAAAGGGTTACGAACGACAATCCGGCACGCGCATGGACATTCCCTGGCCCAAATCAGTGTTTCGCTCATCCCATAGTGTACAGAATTAGAGCAGTGTCAGGTCGGAAACTGCACTCATTAAAGAGCGTGACAATCTCAGAGACACAATATTGACAGCGGTGCATTGTGTCAACTCGGCAGGCAAGTGAAACTGTGATCATCACTTTGA
>NW_019060413.1:876418-896817 GCF_000696155.1 Zootermopsis nevadensis
ATGCTGGCCATCATGAGTGGGTGAACAATACCCATACACAAGCTATAAACAGCTGCTCACCTGCGATGCGCTCATATCTGTAAATTAATAGCTCAATCTTTAGAGTGGTCACTGTAGATAAATACCCCGATTACTAAAAGGCACTTCGGGCTGCGTTGCAACTGCGCTCCGTATTTATACACGGTACAGGAAAAAGGTAAGGACGCCCTTATGCTTAAAACACCGCCCAATAAAAAGGTGGATGACAACTCTGCTCATCGTTAAACACGCCTGCTTTCTGAAAAGCCAAATATTAGGATGTACACTTGCTTTGTATGGATGAAGAACACAGATGACAAAGTGTTTGAAAAAAGGGCCCAGTAAAATGCACCAAGTGATAAATGCAGAACAGCACATAATGAAGCACTTCGTGAAAGATGCGTCACCTAGTAGTTCCATTGAGACGGTATAAGTTGGGCATGTAGCTAAATTGGGAGGGGGAGGAAGAGAAGGAATGCAGTCAAAATTTGGAGGGGAGGCCTTTTGGAAGACAAAGGAGATGGGGTAACATAAAGATGGATCTCAGGTAGTTTATACTGAATGTATAGGAGGTGGAAGTAGCTCAAGACCGTGGACAATGGCAGACTTTGATATAAGGGACGTCGAACCTTCAAATTCTGCAAGAACGGCGTTGGTCAAGTGAGTAGCGGCGCTAGACTAAAGTGAATGGTCAGCTTCACACTTCGACCACTTCATCCTCAGGGGGATCGCCGGTACATTCTGAACACGAGACTGGAGCGACCCAGAGCCAGTCTGGTCGTGGTGACAAAGGGATAAACAAAACTCCTCTCGGCAGTCAAATCTGGGTCATTACACCGGCCGAGCTGTCTCGGCTCGTAATTTAATCCGAATTTAAACTAAATGAATAGGCAAACAAGTAATTCCATGGTGCAGGATTAATCAAACTGTTCGTAATTATTCAGCAGGTCACAATTTGGCCGGTGTTCATGGCAACGGTATGTGAAGGACAATCAGTGATTTCTCAAACTGCCAGTCAACACTCTGCTCAAAGTGGTTTCTTCTCTAGGAGTTTTCCAACCAATGTTGTGTGTGCATTTCTTCTGTCATAGCGCCTAGTACGTCTCAGCCATCTCGTTCGTGACATATCGCAAAAAAAGTTTTCTATGACTTATTTACGATGAGGTTTTATTCTGACGACTACAGAAGAAAATAATGTTCTAATCGGTTGAACAGAACGAACTGAGGTAGCTCAGTATTACATACATGCTTGTTAGTTCATTTGTTTGGGTGGCTGACTGGCTGGCTGGCTGATTGGTTGATTAGAATGCAGGTGTTCATTTAAGAAGAAGTTTTATGACCAACTGCTACTAGAAGTGGGTAGGTCCGTAGCGAAAAAACAGCAATGGGGCGCTCATTGTTCCTCGAGGAAAACTGCGGAAGTCTTTCGGAAAGATACACCAATACGTATGTTGTGTGTGCGTGGTTTTTTCCCTTCCTTCCTTTAGCTGGGAAATTGTTTTGAGATCAAAGGCAGTATAAATCGTGCAAGTCAGTGGTAAACATGCAGTCAGTCTGTTGTCATTTATGTGATAACTTTGACACACCAAAGCTAGAGACTGATCAGGTCTCTGAGCATAGCGCTTAAACTTTGATGCTGTTCTTGCCCTGTCTCTCGATGATCCCTTTTCAAAAATTTAAGGCTGAGATTGAGATCCAAACTCCTTAATCCACTACACCAACTCTTACAGAAAGTACGATAGCCCTTGGCGTAATTTCACTTCGGTAACACTGTCAACAGCTCTCCGTTAAGAAAACAGCTCAAGTACTAAGACAGAAGTTTGCTGTGAGAGAAACCTGGGTTAAATGTAGTAGTTTCGAAGCCTTTGGTCCTAAGACTCCAGAAACTTCAGTCTTTTGCCATCGCCCCTTTTCCCGCACAACTTTCACTTCATATCATGGCAGTACCTTTTCAAAATGGACTTTTCTTTGTGATTTCATTTCAGATGAGGCCCTTCGTTAACATTATTAAGTGAGGAAATCCATTATTCGAAGTGTTACATAGGTTAATCCTTGACCTGTTCATAAGAAGAGGTCATTTTACCCGTTCGAATTTAAATAAAAAGACACCGACGTTCCGAAGAGTTCTTGCACTATTTACCTCTGTGTATGGCGCAGCTGGCCGAGAACACACGAGTCAAATTAATTTAGTTTCCATCAGCCGCCCTTAATCTTAACCAGTCCTGGGGCTACATTCGCTGTTCCTTATCGACTCGCGGGCCACAGGGTTATGAAGGAGGACATTTTATTTATACGTCTAGGCAATGTATTTCAAATTCTTCTACAAGTATGCCTCCTATTACAAACGGGTTCATAAATCATACAATAATTGTCTGGAACAAAATCAGTCTTTAGAGAGATATTTGACACTGCTTTGGCTTGAATAATCTTTCGACACCAGCATTAATTTTTTTAGTTGGTGCATTTCACATGCATCCTTCATCAAGCATTGAAAGCCGGAGGAAAACAACAAAAGATTCCTCTCTCTCTCTCTGGGGTCAGTATGTATAAACATGCCACATCCACTTATTCTCCTTTCGTGTTCATATCAAAAGCACAGACGCGAATCTATCGACGCCAAATAACAGATGCAGTGAAAACAGAGCAGTAAATGACCAGTGAACCAAAAGCTCTTGATTTGCATACGAGAGGTAACCGGCAATTTACTTTATCAGTCTTTCGAAACTGTAACAGGTGTCTCCATCTAAATCCTTGTCCATTCAGCATTAACCACAATCACTAGACTACAGACATCCTATAAACACTCTAGCTGATATGGTGCCTTTAAAAAAACCTTACAATCAATAAATCACTCGAAAATGACACACAAAACTGTTGTGTGCGACCTAAAAGTGTAAGCGCTTAGGAAACCCTGGTTATAATGCTTTCACGCATAAAGCAATGGGCTTAAGAACGAAACCGTTACATTATCTGCCTTTGTTCTGTAAGCGACATTGCACAATGACAGCGGTATTGTCCTGAAGATAAGGAGGCCACAATGATTTCATTTCGATATATCCATTCCCTGATCTAATGGTAAACGATCGGGTGATAGTGGAAAGCAATTTATAGATAATCATCATGGCGTCGTGCGTGTAAAACTGTCACACACCAATGTGATACGCTTTGGACAGCAACACAACTGCAAAACCTTACGACACTGCCATGCCATAAATGCAGTAGGTACACGCTGTTGCTGCTTTTTTCGTTCTGTCACTACGTACGACCTATCACCGTAAGAACAAAGTAAACTCGAGAACTAGGGCGCATCTTACTAATGAAAATTTCGAAGAATGCATGCAGATCTCAGTAACAAATGTTAAACCTTGTATCCTCTAGTAGAAACAGTAACAAATGCCTCAGTAAGGATTAATTTTGTGTGACGAAATTACTGAGTAATGTCAGCATCGAATGCTCAGTCTGGTAAAAAGTGGTATGAAATAAATTACTTCCTGCGTATCACAACGGCAAATTATTATTTTTGGTATGCTGCCTTCATTTATAATTATGGTGCCCGCGAGATGACGAAGACTTAATGAAGCCCAACGTCTGGAAATGTTGAGAAACCCCGATACAAATCTTACAGAAAGATGTCCTCTGCAGATTACTGTGGGCGATTTCTCAAATGTCAGCATAAACTACTTTACAGTCGACCATTTGTATAGTTGCAAATATTGGTTCAATTAAAATGAATAAATATTAACGGAGGCTAGATAGTTCCAAGCTTAGTCAGGAAATATTGAAATTTAATTGAATATTTTTCCCTAAATTATAAATGCATAATTATATACTTTGTTACAAGAAGTATATGGCAAGTTCAATAGTATTGCATTAGAGTCATGAACCCAAATTCTATTTCCATAACTAGAATCTACTGCGCTGGAATGAAAACTAATTTCCTATTACAGCTGGCTGCCACGGTTTCGCGTTATGAATGTAAAACAAAACAATTTCCTTTGCATGGCTTTTGGAACGTGTGATAACTTATTTAAGGCCCAGCTATGATGGCGCAATAGACACTGGCATTAAACGCATAATGAAATTTACACACCGAACCTTCATCAGCATAGCTACGGCAGTATGCAAAACCTAAAACCGCCCATTATCTCCAAAATTTCCATTTCGTTATAATTCGCAACATGTGAGTCCAAGTGTGTGGAATTGCTTTCCTGAAAATAAAATATGAACCCAGACACATGAATTTTTAGTGCTTTTCTCGGCTACCAGAGACGCGTTACCCCCATGTCCTGTATCAACGCTGTCATGCAACTACCTTTCGTTACGGAACACATGCCTTAACTATGTTTAATTTTATCGTTACAATAACAGTTTAACAGGATCCGAGTCATGACAGCATCAAAACTAAATATGTAATTTCTCTTGGTCACTCACCCCCGGTGTGTTGGCTTGTGGTCCGTAAGGGTAGCGGGTCCATTCCAGAGTGGCCTCTTGGGTCGTATCCAGCAACACAACTGGAAAACAAAGAGTCTGGTTATTTACAATAAATACACTCTTATTACGGCATGTCAATATGGGCTCATATGCCTAAACCTCCGTCTCTGGGGCTGAAGCATGTTTTTCACCTGTAATCAAATAGTACGCTGAGTCGCCTTGCGAAACCAACTACCACGCAGTGCTTTCTGTTCAATTACCGTTTAGAAATTCACAGGAATGACAAATCAATGCCTTTTTGAAGTGGTTCAGGACAAGATCAAGTGACGAGACCTTCTGAGCACTGCAACGATCTTCCGGCTTCCAATAAGAGATTATATCGACTAGCTTAGCGACTATTAGCTTCTTAGGAAGGATTCTGTTCTGTGTGGTTAGCAAAATACATTTAATAGGAAAATCACTTCAATTTTACTGTAAAGCAACTTCCTAGTAAACAAACGTGTCATGATTTACATCAACTACCGAACTGGGTACGGCCTACAAGTTATCAGAGTCATGGTAATATATTCTATTGCGCCCTTTACTGAAACCAGTCGTTCGCTGGTTTGCATGTGCCTAGTGAGTGCGGAAATGTATGCATATCACTTTATGATACACACAGAGGCCCGGCACTCTCACGCCCACGCCGGCGCCAACTACTATATTCATCAAAAATAAAGTTACCTCTTCTAACTGCGTAGTCTGATGGAAAACGAAAACCGAATTTACATAAATTTCGAAGGAGGGGGGTCCTGAAAATGCAGGCCCACTGTGCGCATTCGCCTGTACAGAGCAGGCGTGCGTGTGAGTTGAATGAGGGACGACAGAAGGGCAGAGCAGTGCATGTAGCCTACATATCTCACATGCTCACAAATGGAGATGCCATCAACTGCAGTAGTAGTCGAAATGATACAATTTCCATTGCAAATTGGTTCCCATAGAAAAAGATTTTTCCTTTAATTCACATCCCACTTCCAACTTGAAGCCCGCGGGGATTGGGTGCTTGGTTATAGTCTGAGTCGGTCTGGATACATCATACATTCGTTTGCTTACAGCTTCATTCGGCCTGGCACAAAGTAGAGAAAATGTTCTAACGAAAAGGAAATAATCTTTTAAAATGATAACAAGGCAGAAAAAATGCAATTTGATGTGCGGCAAGAAACAACGAATGGCGCGTGACACAATAAACTCAAATGTTTTTACATACATCTACGCGGGTTTACATAATTACAATGAAAAACTACTACGTAAACTATGCTATATTTCAGCTGTACAGGAAACACAAGTCAGTGCTGAGGTTACTAAAATTATTAAACTGGGACGTGAATTTAAATCTAGTTTCCGAAAGGAAATAATCTAATATACTTACTACAAAACCATTTTAAAGACGTTTAAACATGTTGGTTAATTTTAATGGAATTAGATATGCATGCCATGCCACTGATGGTCACTTCGCCGCAGAATATTTCAATATCCAATTATAATACCAACATGGTGGAGGTGCGAACTTATCGAACCAAGGCAGAATTGGTATAAATAAGAACACAACCCTGACCTATCTGCCTTATGCTGTATATTTGGAAAAATATACATTTACTTTTTAGCTTAAATGAAAATTGGTATTGAAACTGGTGAAGAACTAGGCAACTCCACGTGTTTAATGATAGTACATTTCCGAATTTTATTACGCATTTTTCCGTGTTAATCGGATAATCGTAATTATATTCTTCAGTGTCTCCAGACGAATTTCGGCATTGTACCTCAAACTCAGACCGCCTCCGTCCGGTCTTACCAACACATCATTTTTAGCCACTTAATTTCGTCCCCGTTATTAAAACAGGAATAAATCATATTTTTCTGCGAGTCCATAGGAGCGTTGCGTGTACCGACAACCATTCCCAGATTCGCATCAATATTTCTAATCATATCGGCGGCCTTGTAATTAACAGGTGTTAGCGTAATTAAAAAAACGTTTATTCGCTAATTACAAAAAGTCATTATTGCTGTTCGTTTCGTTATAGGCCTGTGTCACCTGGCATCGAACTGACCCTCGATAGTAAATGATCGAGAAGCAGTGTTCTCGATTGCTGTGCTACGGCAGAACTCGAATTGGGTCTTAGGCTATCACTTAAACCTGTGATTGGTTGCTGAATCTGTCATATAAACCTTGAACCGTGATGGTAAAGTCACGTATTTTTCTTTCTCTTATTTTGAATTCCCACCAATAGCAGTGAAATGATCTTCATACAGATAAGAATTTACCACCCAGTCACTTTCACTTTGCAATTAAAATCTTATCTTACGTATTCAAATATGATTTCCGTTATCAGATTACAGTTTCTATAGTTACCCCATACACCATGTCCTTGCGAAATTACCTTCGAACCCACAGACGTACGTGTTACAAATTACTGTATGCGTGTATGATTTCACAGCGGTGAGTATGAAGATATCTGTCTTCTGGGTTGTAGCGCTGTGTAGTCTGGTCGATGTTTGCCACCGTTTCAGAGGTCATACTGCCTCCGTCATCAGGGCGATGAATCGCCATGTATATGGAGCCAAGATCGGGCTTCATATCCTCAAAGGACGTGATTCTCGTTTTCGCCACAACGTCCCAGTTCTATGTCTCGCACAACCACCACCTGTCAAATTGCTACCGGTGTTCTTCCTTGGGATAAAGCGGCCGGGTCGGGAGCTAAACACACGGTACTGAGTTCATAAGATACGTCTTCCCTTCCCAAAATGTCTACATGGAGCGGTGCTTATTTCGCAACCATCAAGTATGTACTGCATGCAGCTCAGAGGTAAAGGAGAATGGGAGTTTACAAATGTCTACAAATGAAATTTTGGATGGTAACTCATATCTCGAAGTTATTTTTTCAAAGAAACCAATACCATTCTTCAACTTATAAACCTCCTCTCGATTTACTTCTTGCTCAGGCATAGCCGAGTCTATAAATTCAGGGCAAGGATAAGCCATAAAACATACTGAAAGCGCAGTGTCCATGAATAAAATAAACATTTAAGGAGAAACACAGGTTACGCTTCTGACCTAAGAAGCGGGTTCTCTGTCTCAAAAAGTAGCTTCAATGTACCATAAAATAATAAGAAAAAAAAAATATGGCTAACTAGTCCAGAATTAATTGCAGTAAGCGAATGTTAATATTGTAGAATTTGTAACGAGGGTTTTGAAATAGTAAACGGGGCTATTTATTTGGCATAGACTGTCTCGGGATTTTAATAACAGGGAACAGCCCGGGTTAGAATCACTTCTCCGTCAATACTGCCTGTCCAAAACAAAACGGCATTCTAAAGAATTGTAAAACTCGTCGTTTATTGTAACTTAATGCTACAAAGTAGAAACATAACCTCTTCTGACACGTCTGTTTAAATGTTTGGTAATCATGGTCAAAGCACAAAATCCAAAACTGGCCTACAATGATATATTTTACAAACGCTCAGATATGCGGATGTGAAACGTGGGCGACGCCAAGATGCGGAGATCAAAATATAAAATTTCTTCCAGTAAATGTACAACAAATCTGCGGGCATTATTTTTGTACTTTCTTACTGTGTTGCATCACTGATGCCGCGTTACAAATTGTTCCTTATAGTTCAAAACACTGATAACCAATCATGCTTTCCCGCACTGTTTAAATAGTAGCGGATTTAACTGAAAATATTAAATTAAACAACGTAGCAAGGATAATATTTCGTTGTTGTTCTGCTGTAGTGGCGTGTTTCGGTGGGAAGGAGATAGAGTACGGAATAGATAAATGAAAGAAAGAAAGGTAAAACGAATATGAGGCAAGAAAAATGAAACTGGATACAAATACGAGAGATCGGAAAGAGACAAAAAAGTACGAAAGAAACAGAAGAAAGCGGGTGAGGCATGAAGGCACGAAAGATATTCCCCGTTGAATTTCACCAGTCCTGGATATATTCTGCTAAAACAGCAAAATAATTAGGACAGAGAAAACTGCACACAATGGACAAATGCCCGAATCCCTAAACAAACCTGGCATCATTCTTCGACTACAAAATGAAAGTAGAAACACCAGTAAAAATATGGCGTGATAAAATACCAGAGCGGAGTCGGGAGGGTTTATAGTCCGAGCGTCGAAGACGATGAAACTATGAAGATAATTCTCTCCTGGACCCCCTCCCCAAGGTCGCATCCATTTATTTTGTCAAAAAGGGGGCAGGGTATTTAATTTCAGCTATGTAGAAAATAAAACATGTTTCGACATTGGTTTTGTGTAATTTATCATTTGAATATCACACATGGACGCCGGCAAATCCGTATGCACATGAAGCACTAAGGCGCAAGGAATTTGCCTTGCAGGTAGCTTGCTTCAAAGCAGACTCAGCATTACAGTTCGCTCTGCGCTGTCATTTTTCACAATTACTGCGCAAATCGTAAGCAGTGACATGAAACACTGCTTTAAGTTCCCTGCCAGTAAACAGAGCATTGCTTCATTTTAAAGTACAGTGTGAATGTAGGAAATGCAATACTGGTCCTGACAATCATGAGGTCAAGCTGCCAACATGGAAGGAACTGAAAGTGATAACGCACGACGTACACAGAACTACAGACCAGATATCATATTCAAGTGACTAGCCAGCAGCTTAATTTGTGCCCTCCACAAACGTTAATTAGCCTTCCTACGTATTATACCACAAAGGGGAGAATGCTATTTTATAATTAGCTACTTTTTCCTTTTTCGTTACATTTAGCAAATATACACTTCGTATTAAACATCACTACTTTATTATTCTCTTCCCTTCCCGGTGCTGAATGGTGTGACCACCAGGTTGTTAAAAAGACGCCGAATTTTGGGTTCGGTGCTGCATCCTCAGAATTTGGAAGAGTCGTCTTACAAATCCCAGGTCGCTGGAGGACGAATATGTATTGAAAACTTGGCAAAAAGGCCAACAGAAGATGACAGGTGGGAGTACTGAAATATGCATACGTTCCCCCCCACACACAATAACAACACGGTTCCTGAATTCTTTATATGTAACTCCATTTCGTATCTCCATTTGAGTTTAAAGAGGGTTCCTGATTCATGTAAATTCGAAATTTACAAATAATACGATTCATGTGGCTTTGAAAAACAAATAATACGACTCATGCGAATTTTAAATTTACAAACATACGATTAATTCTAATTAAAGTTTACATATAATGTATCAATATCAATAAGTAGTCCAGACCTAAACAGTAAAGAAATGTGTTATTTCTGCTCTGTAAGAATGAATAGCTAATTCTTGCGTTATTTAATTTCAAACTGAGACGTGCAAGCCTGTACACAGTTTCGCATGTTAGTATTATTGTGAATGATGAATTGGAAAGGAACCGAGCAGAATCTGCCCGCGGGGATCGAAGACCGTCTGGACAGATGGTCTGCGGACCGAAGTTCGAAATTGGGGCATCCCGAATACGAAGCATCCAACCGCGACGTCCCGCTATGGAGTCAGTCTCCGGATCATTGCATCTTCGCGTGCCTCGTGAGTCGCTTTCGGTGTCCGCCTTCATTTTCCCGGAAATGACTTTGATGACAGCATCGATTTTGCAAACTACGCCCTGCTGTTATTTTTGTTTCTCTTCGTGACACCCGCGAGTCATTTTAAACAATAATCAAAAATCTGTTTTTCCCATTATTATAATCATTTTTCCTGCTTTGCGGAGTTGGTTTATAACAGCACAAAATCGGATTTAACGAGCTCGATGCTATTTTATTTATTCTAAATTTCGATTGGGGAAAGGGCAGAAAACGTTTCCAGCCGTCGGTGAGTTCTCCGCTTGTAAGAACATGTCGCTTGTTTCCCCATGCACTTATTCACCTGAAATTAAATCACATCGCTGTTTCTCCGAGTCTTCAGAACACTGATGTTACATCTGGTATGTGTATATTAACACCAATTACATTCATATGAATGAGCGGTCTTTGCAGCTCGGACTCGGTGGTCACTGGTTTGAATCCTGCTCCAAGCACACGTGTTTCAACACTACGTAGTCTTGCAACAACAGAGACTACGCCGGTGGCTGATTTTCACATCCTGAAAGTCTTGTTACTGCCGAAACGCATTAACCCTTTCCATGCTATTTACTGGACCGCTACATCTCAGTTTATTTAGCGTGTGAGATGATCCACGAAAGAAGCGTCTCCTGCCATCTGTCAACAATTAAAGCTACGTGTCCAAGGCCTATTGCTTTCATGAACACTAACTATACGTCATCATAGAAATATATACCTTGTAACAGACGAATAAACTCGGGGTTAGCCGACAAGTCCGTTGTACAAAGAACTCAACAGAAGATTAAGAAAATAAGAGTTCCTTATTTGTTGTCTCTTTTCTGAGTTGCAAAACACAGACCGAGGCGTGAAAGAAAAATCACTGCTGAAGTAAAAGATGGAGGCAGCTTACTCCCGAGTAGCGTTACCGAACAACACAAAAGCTTTTAGGCAGGTTGGAGGACGGTGGTACCTGACAGTGAGGAGTCACAACTCGAAGCTGGCAACAACTGTCCCGATACTTTAAATTAGTAAACTGCTGGCATTCTGAAGATTGATTCAGTTCTGTAAGCGGCACTTCATCAAAGGCAAGGGTGTCATTTCATAATGGACTTTAAATGATTAATTGCTTCCAAACTTACGTAATCGTACTGGATTATTGTATTTTGTTAACCAATTACATGTCATCTTACAGTCAGCAGTTACGTTCTGTGGTTCGGAGAAATTCTCACTCGAAAGTTAAACCTTTGTGATGTGTCTGACATTTCTGAAATGTCGGCACCATATCATATCCTCTGAATACGCTTGTGTGTGAGAAGCAGAAAATTGCATCGTGCTTCGTAGAAAATTAAAGAGGGTGGCTAGTAGAAACCGTTGTAAATTCACCATTATCAAGCTTCACACTTTCCCATTATCCCTTGGGGAAAAAAACCCTCGAAAATTAAAAGCCGAACTCTGCAGAGAGGGGAGAAAAATTCGCAGAGATAACACTGAGAGTAGAGGATTGGCCTGCATTATTTTATTCGGAATAAACCTTCCACGCGAATATTTTAAGTAACAAGTAGACATGCGTTATTACTTTGTGCATTTCTACAGTAACCCACGAGAGCCATTTTAGAATGGGTACAAATTACTCAATTTGAAGTTCGGAAAAATGATAAGGTGTTTAATTGCCTCGCACTATTGAACAAAAGATATTGCATCATCAACTTGGCCGCCGAGAGAACTTCAAATCTAACGACAATCATATTAAAATCTGAAGAGGGAAGTTCTTCCAAACTGGATATCTCGCTAATGTCAAACACTAAAACCAGGGACAAACATTCTTTAACTTGTATAATTTGAGGTTTTCACAGCGGTGAGTATGAATATTTCTGTCTTCAACAACCCAGAAGACAAAAATCTTAATTCTTTAACTTCATTTGTGCATAATTCGCAACCGCAGTTTTCCCCAGTGAAACTAGAATTAATGTCGCAGTATTATGAAAACCTAAACAGCACGGCCGAAAGGACTGTTCATCATACACATTTTAAAGGAAATGAAAATGTTGTCACGAAATCGGATAACCAAGTCTACAATGGAGCCCTTCATTCACGGAATAAAATGAAATGTAAAAGCTGACAAAATACACTAAGCAGCTGAGAATTAAATATTCCGAAAGCAAGAAAAATACCGGGTGAGGCGCCTTTAAATGGTCTCATGCACAGGAACAGACCATTTGCCGCCTTAAAACCGGGAAAACTACATCATGGAAAGCAAAGAAACAAACGTCTTAGCGGCCGCATTTCCATAACCAAGACGAGAAGCCGAAACATGTCTGATATCCGAAGATACACAGCAGTGTTCACAAACTAATAACGAAGATGTCTGCACACTTCAGAACCAGCAATCGCTCGCCTGAAGCAAATTCCATGTATATTTCACCTGAAGAGACCCACGTATTCGAGAAACATCCGAGTCTTTGATATGGGGCAGTCTCATAGGGTGGGCAAGGAACACGGCCCGCTTAGCAGCATTATCAGCTGAGCCAGCGCACGTCTAGTCGTTCGTTTGTTTGTTCGTTCGTTCGTTCGTTCACATTCAATTTAACGGACACTGCACACAGACTGATGAATCGCACATTACAGAAAGTTCATAGCAACGAATCCCACTTGGTGTCCGCTACAAATCGCCGTAACTCTCGTGGTTATGCGGTTGATGAGGAGAAGTCCAGCCCTTCGAATGATAAAACATTTCCAAACCGCTGTCCGCTTTAATGGATCACGAGGGTCATCCACGTAATTCAGTTTCGGGCAGGTGTCCATCTTATGTCCCGTATGACCCAAATAGCAAGCCAGATACAGGAAACAGTCGGCTTTATTTACTCCTCCATTTTTGTACCTTAATTCGTTTACCCAGGAGCCTATTTATTGAATTACTGTGTACGAAAACTGTCGATGGCCAGACCTAACTCCTTCTCATTTGCGACAGAAATTTGACTTCTTGTACGTTCCTGGACGTCCAAGTCTCATGCTAGCTCAACCAGGAGGCCAGTAGATATGTGTACTGTCCTCACATCCTTTCTACCTTTTTCTCTCTGGAAACGTCGTGATTTTACGATCTTGTACTTCAGACAATGGACGAAGTCCAAAATAATGTCACGTCCATTCTTCCTTCAGACCATTCTGGCTGCAGACGACATTACGTCTAAGGTCATTAATCTTTATTCTACAAAGTATAGAGCGTACTGACCGTACAATGAGGTGTAATGCTGCTTCAGCCGTCTGCTGTTTCGCCAGCCTCATCAAGCTCAAGAAGATAAGTCAATGTTCTGAATTATGGAGTTGCACTCCGTATGCCAATTAATTTACACTTGCGCCACGAGAACTGTTTGTGGCTTCAACACAGAGCACATTTTGGCCAATTCACAGGACATGGCATGCAAAATTACGCACAACTGAATAGCATAATTTTGCAGCGTAAAATATGTCAATTTCATTCAGTACTATCTGCATAATTTTCCAGTGTTAATTTAGGTTACAATCGCCTGACGGAATCATGCCTCTTGTTCGGGTACTTTGCACAACAATAGGGGCACAGCAGCGCCTCTCCGTGTCATTCAGGCCACGGGAACATTGTTTTGCAGCTGACTCGACATCTCCTGTACAAGCATATGAAGCCTCATCTAATTCTCCATTATATTGTCTTCATCGTAAGCACAACAGCTCACAGTCATCGCCTTACTTAAGCACTTTAACAGGATTTTACAACACCTCGTTCAAACAGAATTTCATATTTGTGTTACCAAAACCATTTTTAAAATCGTTAACAAAGTGGGTCAGTGTAAAAACATGACCGTACTTCGTTGAGATTTCAGGTTCTCGCAGCGACGAGATAGCTCTCTTCTGGATTGTTGCGCCATGCAGTAAGGCAGAAGTTTACCGACGTTTCAGAGGTCTCCATTCGTATTAGCTGTTCCTGTTTCAAACAGTTCGCATCAATTGGAATATTTTGTTTACACAGACATAAGACACAGCCATCTTCATACAATGAAGTTTCATGGCCGAAAACTGTGCTTGAAAATCCCAAAGGATTCATCATGACACTCATTTCTTAACCTCTCAAAACACCGGCAGCTTTTATGTCATAACAAACCAGTGCTGGCAAATAAACTGATCTATTCCGACGCGCCGCGAATGTTAGTATCTACTTGCAGTGACGCATCGTGGGATGACACACTACCTTGCCTCTAATTGCGCACCAAGATTCCGCTACCCCCGTCTACCATCTAATGAGATTACGTCATTGTTCCTTTGTCAGGGTAGCAAGAAAGTTGACTTCGGAATATCAGCAACGAATACGAGCCATATAAAACAATCAGAAACTGCGATACTTCGACCACGTTCTCTGCGGAGAGCAGGGAATGCAGACCTCCAGTTCACCGACAGGTGGGGAATTTCCGTTACCTCGGATCATGCAGTGTAAGAACTGAGTCTGTGAAATCAAAAGGCTGAATTATATGCGCACAGTGTCAAGTTGGAAGGCATGTCCATTGCCCTTCATGACAATCAGTGCTCAGAACATAGCAAATCCCAAACACAACCTCGGCTCATTTCGAACCAAGGTTACCACTTGTTCATGATATTGATCATTCTAGAGACATCGTGAACTTTGCCGCAAACAGAAGTGTTCACAGTTTTTGAACGTACTGTACCCAGTTCCTATGAAGGGCTGCAACAGAGGAGAGCGATACACGGTTCGCGAGTAGGGTAACGGTCTCAAAAAACAATATATTACTATTAAAGGAAAATTTACGACCTTCGTACAAACAAGTAAACTGTGAATTGCTTTCACTGCCGTCTTACAGAAGAAACGTAACTACATTACAGCCGTCTGAGAAAACGAACGCCGTATTGGCTCCTCAGTGGTTGTGGAGCCGCTGGAAGTAAGCGCCGATAAGACAGAGCACTGTATTCTCAAAGCTGGTTGCAAGACAAATCGGTTACTAATAAACAGTACTTTAAATGTATCGACCAAGAAAGGGTTGTTATCCGGCCCGAGAAACACGAGAAGACCAGAATCTGGAATGTATTTATAATTTTCACTGCCCATTATAAAATACTGCATTACAAGTCTGGGAATTTTTATTGTAGCTGCAATTGAATTTCGTTAAAAACGAAGACTAGAACACAGAACATTATCTACCGCTCTGAGAGCTGCAAAAAAATAACTGCGCTACAGCAGACTATAAAAGGGTTGACAACAAACAGAACAGGTCAGCAAAATATTCAGAGATATATCTGTGACCCACTGCATGTTAATTCTTAATGCACTTTCCGTGTGTTTCAAGCTTGGAGCTGTAATGGTCCTGCCAGCTGGGTGGGGGAAAGGGAGGGAGAGAGGTTTGTGCAACTTCAAAAGTGACCTCTTTTTTTTTAAAATACAAATCAGCAAACTGAAACTGTAAGTACAAAGTGGAACTGTTCTGCTTCCTCTTAATGATTCATAAAACATGTTTCATCTCGATTCCCATTCATTATGCTAACAACAAAATAATGCGATGTCCTTTAGAACAATGAATAGTGGAAAGGTTCTTCGGCCTGTGTTCATTTACTGCCGGTCCATGCCTTCTGTTGCAAAAGCGATACTACATCGCCTTAGAATCAGAAATTTTTCCTTGAGTTTCGTTCAGTAATAACCACAAGACTTGAAAAAGTTTCCAACAAAATTGGTATACACTGCTTGCCCGTGTCGCTTTCATTTTAAGCACTCTGAGCAAATAACATATAAAAGTAAACGAAATGGTCTCTATCGTTTGTTTAGCCAGTTAATCAGACCGAGAAGCAACCCGTTCACCAGACAACACAATTGTTCTAAATTAAAAATTTGTGCTGAAATTCCCAACTCAGCCGTGGTAACATGTCAACACCTTCGCTTTGTTTCACTGGGTATGGATATTAATAAAACGCAATTCTTGACAGTTACCAAGTGCCTGGAAGAAATTACGAAATAAATGTACATATTTGGAGCAAGTTTACATGCTTGAGCTGTCACGTAACGCCGATGAAGGGTGGATTGCATACTTGAGGCTTTTGACGAATGACAACAGCTACTCTTAAAACAATTTCAAAACATGCCAATTCTTTGGTGTTAGGTCCATTAAGCTTTGGCCGTGAGAACCTAATATAATACAGTGTGTCTCAAAAACATGCATACACACAATGTTAATATTCCGTATTATATATAACGTGTATCAATCTTTTGTGACATCCATAGGTGTTCAGTTTGTTAGTAAATCCTCCGACTTCGATGAAACCCGTGGTCACAAAATCACGCCAGATGAAGCCAGTACAAATCCTCATATTCAGGTTTTAGAATTTTATGTCCGTTTGGTTCAACAGTGTGGATCCTTCAACATAAGGAGTATGTAGATCTGTATCTGTAAGCACGTTGAATAACCAGTCGAGGACAGCCGAAAATGAGAGTTCTTCCAGCTTTCGATGGGGAAGGGGTACCCGCTTTCGCCATCCTTCACCGAGCAGCAAATGGGCTCCTTAGGTGGGAGCACCAATCCCAATTTCCACACGGAAGTACAAGAAAATGCGAAAAAATTTCAGTACCATTCGCACGATTCGAACCCATGATAATTCATGCTGTGTAAATTTGTGACATTAAAATTACGCTGTGACACCTTTCATAAGGCTCTGTATTCCAAAATTCTGACTATACTTTGAGCTGTGTTAACCTGACTGTAACGGTGATCATACCAGGGAAATTAAACTGAAGAATTATAATTAATAATACAAATCCGACTGAAACTATAAGAATCGTCGAGGAAGATGTAGAAAGAAGCAGCAAAGTTGTTCCTCCGCGCCTGGTTCCATAGCACCCCACCCCCGTAAAACATTTTAAGCCAAGTCTAATTAGTGTCGTGAGCGAAGTGATCAGAACAGGATTGCGTGTTTGAGCGTCGAAGTTTCAGACACTTCCCTCCAAGATCCAGAGGGTGAGGAACTTAAACTCTAGAGAGACAAAACGTAAGAACGAGGTGCAGAAGTAGGCGGCAGGCAGGGGCCGACATGTAACGCCGAACTTGTCGCTCTGAAGAAATTTCTATCCTTGTGGTTATTAAAGGTTCTAAGTAGTCTACACAATTTCGGGGGCCGCGATGTGTAATTTAGGGTAAGAATGGGAGTTTCTCCTTCGTCTGGCTGTATGCATAAAAACCAAACCGTATGACTCCACATACGAAACCTAATTAAGACATCATCTCTTTGCCATTGGTTCTTTCATTACCCATTCGTTACAACAGCAATGATGTATCAGGATACTTTACAGATCAAACTCGTAGTTACACTACGTACATGTCTGGAGGGCCTGTGAGCCGCTCGAGTCTCGCCGCCATTCTCAGGGAATTTCTCTCTCGTAACAGCTTTACCTTCGACAGTTAAGTGAATACAACTGATGCAAGAGGATGGAGAAAAATACATAATTAAACAGTTCACAATTCGAATCCATCGTCCAATACTGTCAGGATGATTAGAATAACGGACAAGAAACCCACAGAGAAAACAAAAAATGCGTACAAAAATCTAGTCGGAAAACCTCAGGGTAAAAAAGAAATTACTTGGGAGGGTACATAGAAGGACTGTATTAAAGTTTATTATTGTAAAGAGGGAGTGTGGAGATGTCAAATAGACTAAATTCGCGCCGATCGGGTCCAACGTATTGATGAAATTTCTTCTTGCATCGAATTTCTTTGGCCAGCTGAGTGACTTACAAACTTTCCAAAGAACGGGGTTATATGGTTATATAGCACCTGATGCAACACTATTTCGGTCCAGAACTGTCGAAAGGGATTTCGTTTTAACCACGGTTTCCTAAATTACAGTCCTGCCTGTAAACACTAGTTGTGATTAAAACGAATTGCTTTCAGACACGTATATATTTCAAATGAAAGTTTAAACAAGGTTTAACCCATCCCACTAAACCGCCCAACTATCTTAGCAGTTACATATTTCCATTGCTTCTTCATGCTTGTAGTTCATTAGCCGAAGTTGAAACAACGGCTTACCTGTGACCCCATTCAGGCTCAAATGACATATTGTCCACCATACTGCCGACAATAATTCAAGCGAAGTCTTGTAATAAAAAGTATCGTGGAAAAGAGGATTGAGCAAGACCACGAAAAAGACTGATGAGACGGAGTTAGCAGATTCAATAAGCCTAATGCGTAGAGCTGAAGAATGTCCCGCTGCGGAATGATTGGATTTACAAAACAGTATGGAAAAAACCAGCATGGTAAGATGAACCATTACAGTACCCACAGGGGGCTGAGGACGTCCAAGTTGAATATTAATACATTTCTCTAGAGGAGAACACACACACGATGGAGTAGACAAGACGACCGTGAGAGAAATAAGAAAAATGCAAGCATTAAGTAAATAAATATAGATAAAAAGAAGAGAAAAATACGGCAAAGGGGGAAAAACATAAAGCAAGAAGCAAAGAGAAGCGGGAGGAGAGGCAAAGTTCAATCCTCTGTCGTGTTCGGTTCCAAAAATTGTCACAATCTCTTGCAGCATTAGATAATGCATTAGCCACTCTACCCTACTGATTCCTACCAACTCCGATTTGCCCTACGGTCAGTCAACTGCCTCTACCCCTGCGCTTGTCGCAGTGCGACCCTGACCTACTATAGCCGCTCACAAAGAGAACAGTCATTTTTGAAAGTTAAACATTCATAACAACAGAATCAAGTTCAAATAATGACGTGCCGTGCCTGTGTAAACCACTTTCACCCCAAGTTATTGAAGGAGACAGGTGGCGCTACTATCAAGATCCTGCGAGGCGAGTGATACATTCGTCTGTACAGACATGAGCGGCAAGGGAGGAGAAGCCTCCCCTTTGTCTGCGCCCATTAATTGACGCGGCAAAGCACCCACTTGAAATTCAGAAACGTGGAAAGATAAATTGAAGGCGGTGGAAAGATGTGCTCCAGTCTGGAGAAAGGTAATATAAAGTGGGCCCCAAGCACAAACATCTCTAGCCAGGCACGTGCATGAGGACAAGGGGCATGGATGTAAGACTCCAGACGTTCTACAAATCTGTACAACATAGAGGAGAGTCGTGTTTCCCTTGGAGTGGTGATGGAAACAGAAACAGCTACCAGTGCTATAATTCGAACCTCGGTCCTCTGACCCGTAACCAGTCTCTTATCTCTGAATTACCTGCCCCACTTCAGATTGGATGCGTTATTCAAATTTGCGTGTTAATAATTCTAAATATAAATACTTTCGCCAGCGGGTAACTTGCATCCATACGTTCTATTGCTCACATAACTAACCAACAACACATTTAATATTCAAATCTGATTTCGTGTGTCTCTAGCCCAGCATCAGAGAAGAGCTGTTTATGGCAATACAGGACTGCTAAGATATCCCAGATATGGGAATCGATCTCATAGACGCCGGCACTTTTGCATTTCGAAGTCGAATTAAACTAGCTTAGCGCCAAATGAGATTAGTATCATGACATCGAGATGTTTTAAACGTTCATTGTCCGACGAATGCTGAACAAAATAAATATTAATATGCAGTGTTAAAGAAGATTGGTTATGACTGTACACGGTGCACAAGATACACATTTTATTGCAAGAGATGTCTCTTAATGTGCAATAAAGCATCACACTAATTAGCCAGCATCCCACCAGAGTAAAAGCCTCACAAACCAGAGTACTACATGTGCGTATGTTGTAAAATAATATTATGTGGGTATGTATAGACTGGGGAGCGGATTGCTGGACAAGCTTTACCTAATTTGGCCAATCAGCTATTCCCCTACTAGTCACCTGGAATGAATAAAGCGGACTAATCGATATATAAAGCTTGTGTGTGTGTATGGCTGCGTTAAACAAGGCCATGGTGATACAATTGGATGCCACAGGCTTAACCGACACACAGTACTTCAGGTAACAGCAGGGAAGCGTCCTGTAGATGGCAGACCCTCACCTTAACTCAAACATTCGGGATTCTAACCTTCACCCCTGAAGTTACTAACGAATACTGCTCCATAACTGCTCTGCTAATCCAGCATCGTAAAGCCTTTTAACTAATGCGTTTGTTATCAATCCGTTAAATATTATTAATAGCCTACATCAGTGGTTGGCAATGAAATGTTCCAACCACTTTCCTGTGTAATAGACTTCTGAGGATAGAGTAAACACAAACTGTGACCTCTGTGTCCAAGCACCTTGTCAGTGGAAAGTTAAGTGGAGGTAAACCTGTGTAAAACTGAACCTAAATTAAACAAGAACTTGCCTTTATCGGAAGGTTTCTCTGCTGACGAAAAATATCGCTAATAAAAGGGAATTGTTTAATACGGACGCGCAAATATATATATATATATATATA
>NW_019060413.1:913810-948585 GCF_000696155.1 Zootermopsis nevadensis
AACGCCACGAAATGTACCGTTGAACTGATATATTTGCAAGATCGCACAGCGTGTGTCTAGCGAATTTCATACTTTCATATTCACACTGCGTCTCTGTTGTTTAATGACAATAAACATTTGTGTGAAAAATAGTTACATTCTAGTCACTTGCGTCTGCATTTTTTACACGAAATTTATTAAAACATTTAACGATATAACTCGCTCGTAGTACAAAACAGACACACACCGGCAATTGGGGGGCTAGTTCCCACCGTCATCTCCGATCTCCGTAAGAGACGTCTAGAGGTTATACTTTCACCTCATTCTCGACCATCCAACTGGTCTCTCTGCTTTTCCTTTCCCAATGCCTAACACCAACTCCACGTATCTCTTGTCTTAGTCATCCGAGTTACATGCCCGGTCCATCGTAACATTCTTTACTTCCCTACCATAAGAATAGGTGACCTATATAACTCCTCAGAGTTAATTGTATATGGCTGTCTTCTGAGAAGTTGGGTAGTGTTGTCAGGTAGAATTTAACCGACGTTTCAGAGGTGCTTGCAGCCTGTCGACAAGGCTATCGCTATTCATATTCCCCGCAATAAGAAACTGAAATCTTACATCGTTCCTTGAGAAATATTTAAAACTGCCGACTTATTTAGGCATTCCAAATATAAAATTCTGTTCAGAACCTTGAAACTATACCGTCAAATTAAATAATGTTCCATACTGAACACTATGCATTACCACTGTTCAAGCCTAATATTAGATGCAAGTAATATACCAGAAAAGAAATTTATACACTGAAGTGAACACCACTTATTACAGCCCGTACAACTAACGGTGATATGCACTGCATCTTATTCTATCTTAGACTCGTCGCTAGGTGATCATCGGTGACCGACCAGCTTAACGCTCAATTACTTTACCCCTAGAATAGAACCCTCTGTATTCACTAGATACTGGGCTGCACAAAGAGCCCCTTTTCAAGGTCAAGTTCCACAGGGGCACATTCTCACCTCATGGCAAGAAAACAAACGCCATTGCCCAGCGGCGTTGACACTGCGCTAGGTGGGTCGCCGCTCAAAGCCGATGGGAACACAGTGACGAGATGACGGGGAATGAGGAACTCGTCACTGCTGTCTGAATTTTAATCCTAATCTTCTAACCCGTAACTAACTACACATTTGAGCTGTCACCGAGTGCATTTTCTTAATAATAAATATTCAGAATTAAAGCCTACGAACAACACTATCCAGTTTCGCAACTTCGATATTCAAAAATGATTACTCCGGTCTATTTAGATGTGCTAACATTAAAACACACTTTATTAAATGTACTACTGATTTGCTTTATGCAATAAAAGTGTCGGGCGAGTGTTAAAAACCCAAATTAAATCAAATCACGTGCTTTTAAAATGCAACACACAACTGGGAAACTACTTCAATGTTTACCAGCAGATCGAGGATTGGAGACAAAACTAGTCATATCTCTTTCGGATTTATAGGAGAGTAAAAGTGCCTTCTGAAATCATCACCAGCCGTACGTATTAGTAGACAGCTTTACGATTACAACCGCCCCCCTCTTCAACACATACACGCTTTCACTTCCACCACGTACAAATTATGATGGACTAACACACAAAAGAGTAAAAGCTGAATATCTGCTTGCAGTGTGTTCATTGTGACGGTAAAGTAGCCTACTGCATAAGCACGTCCCATAATGAGCTCTAACTTCGAATTAGGTACCCCCCTGGTCCATTCGACCTTTGTGCCAGGTCGGTAAATGTTAACGGCAGTCGATAACTCCTCCCACCTTGCGTTTTTCAGGTTTATACACTTAAGGCCGCATCCTTTATGACAGAATTTTACCAAATGGCAAAATTTAAATTTTTATAACAAAAGAAAACATTCAGAAGCGAAGATGTAAGCCCAGTGATACAATTCTTTCAAAGCTGTCTCCAGGAATGTTGCGTTTTGCAATCTGGTAGAAACTGGCCGACGTTTCAGATGTGCTTACTGCCTTCAACATCAGCATTTAAACCTAGTTCCCATACAACATACAGAGAAAGTATTGCAACCAAAAAAGAAAGAGGCCTATATAAATATAGAGTGGAAATGTAACATACACATATATATATTTACAATATCCATTTGCTAAACCCGTTCTGAGCATGAAAAAATCGAATGTGGCGAGCTCGTTTCTCGGGTAATGCACATTCAAAACATTCACAGTACAAACCAAAATTCAGGGTATAGCATCCAAATTATTAATAATTCTAAGTTCAGTCCACATGCTTTGGTGTGTTCAGCTAATCCAAATAATGGTTAGGTATTCGGTAATTTTGCAAGTACATAACCTTTCTCGCGAGGTTCACTTACAAACGACCCCATCCGGCCCTCGAGTGGACCTCATATCAGAACCCACTTAACATATTCCGACGTACTGTTATCCATTCTTCGACATATCGACGCTATACAAAGTGGCATTGCAGTGACAACAGTAAAGTCACAATTTAATTCTCACCACGTCTTCTCAGTCGGTAAAGGCACTCTTACAAACAACAAAGAAACATTCAAGCAACGCGTTCGCATTGATAACATAGAAAAAGAATAAGTCAGTGCTTGGAACTGAACACTATCCAAAACCTTGCAGTTGAGATTCATTTGCTTCCTGCAAAACGTCCAACAGAGACGAGTTCTTCACAAATTGCTTAAGTTCGATCACGTTATGAAAATTTTACTGAACCACAAAGGCATCGAGGGATTGCTTTGCTAAAACGATTCAACTAAAAATTGGGCAGTCGAATTCCAATCCGACTGGGGACAGATCGGTATTAATGTAGGCTTATGTCCCGGTATCCCGAAAGGCGAGTGCCCCATGGAAATGCTGGGTTATAAGCCTACAGCAAAAAGCGACCACAACACTAAGTATTCGGTTCATTCTGATATGGAGAAGGAAGTTCGAAAAAATAAATATTTTATGTAAATTCAGTGATATACCATGAAACACGGCATCACAGTCTCCTTCTAAATCCTTAGGCCTACTTATTCAAGATTTATGGTTCAATATGATAGTGGATCAATAATGTTAAAAAACGTAAGAATGGATCGCAGAAAACTGTTTAAGAGACAACTGTATTGTGAAAGCAGTCTGGAAGCGAGAAAATAACAAGCAGTTTGATGCTGAAGACTTGAGCAGAACTAGTCTAACTTGGTGCACTGTGCATTTTATGTCGTTCACGTCGTCCCCCCCGCCCCCCTCTCTTCAAGGTGAAGGTGCATTAACACTCCTCCACAGCCAGTGTAAAGGATTAGTTTACTTTGTGTGTTTTCAGAGACTGTTTTTTTGTCCTGAAAGAAGACCGGGATGGCTCTGCCTTTCGTGGCGACAAGTAAAAATTTACAGTCACAGATGCTATAAAAATATCGTTCATTATGTATAACTGTAGTCAGACGAAATTGGCAAAAGAAGAAGCCATCCGCGGAGAAAGTACACTATCGCGATCTTCCTACTAAACTTTAAACAGTACTAATCAATACGACAAATTGTGTTTATTACTCTTATAAAGTAGACAAAATTTAGAAAGAGGCAACGTGCCCCTCTGAAACGTCGGAAAACCTCTGCCTGACTACACGGCGCAACCCTGAAGAGGTCATCTTCATACTCAGCTGCTGATACTTCGCCTTAAAGTAGGTCAGTATCGCTTCCTTTAGCCTGTTTAAAAAATTCAGGTTTTTCAATCACCCCACCGTCCGTCTGGACTCAAGTACATATATGTATACGCAGGTAAAACAATAACAAATTGTTTACTTTTGTAATAGCATATTTGCCCTTCATCTGTACCAAGCACGAAACTAAAAACAGTGGCGTACCAAATATGGAAACTAGAACTATATATTTACTCTACGGAAAACGAACGGCTAGATTATGGTAAACAATATTTTTTTATCTGTTTCGCCACTGCACAGCGTGAAAGTCTGACATTAAATTTGCTGTCGTATAGGAGCGGTGGGTGGGAAACGACTAGCTTATTATTGTCTGTCTGCCAGAAATACATACGTCACTTTGCCACGTATGGTTTGGCCTCCTCTACAATGGATACCGGGGTCCTTTCCCGGGGGTAAAGCCGGCCGGGGCGTGATGCTGACCACTCACCCCCATCTAGTGCCGAGGTCAAGGAAGAGAGGAGCTATACCTCCACTCACCCCAAACGCCTACATGGCGTATAGTGGGACAAACTTTACTTTACTTTACTTTACTTACTTTATGGTTTGGCTGCATGGGAGAAATGCTGGACCTCGCGGGTTCAAATTCTATTAGCAAGGAAATTTAAAAACATGTGTAGAAAAATTATTTGCAATTGTTTCAAACAGAGGTTAGGGAAGCAACTTTCTGGTAGTAAAACATAAAGACTCGACACCGAATATACTAAAGACAACTGAGGAAGTTTCGTCCGGGTTTCTCCCTCGGGATACGCTCCCTTAACATCGAACCTAATGCCGTGCTCCCATCTCTTTCCGGCTTCCCAAAAGGTCTCTCACCAAATTTTTGTAACTGTGTACCTCGTTCAAGCTACATGTGCGGCCTAACGTAAATAAATATTTGGGTTTCAGTTTTGTTACGAGTGTTAGGCACACTGAATAACACAGGAAACTATCAAACCCCTCCCCCCTTTTTACATCTTAGGTCTAAATATGTTTGGGGGGGGGGTGTGTCAGGACCAAATTTCAGAAATGCAGGAAAGTGAAACAAAAATCAGGTATTAGACAAGGATTATAAACACTAAATTAAAACATAAAAAGTGATAGTGGAACCACGGTTCCGGAGAATGTGACGTAAATACGTCTATACGGAAGGGAAGTTTATATATTGGCTTTATTCTAAATATTTCCTTCATACATGCTTTACATTTGAGATAAGTTTGATTAAGACATTGTTTATTTAACTTGAATTAGTAACGCTTAAGATGGGTCTGTGGTAGCTGAATGTAATGAAATGTAATGTAAGGTAATGTAATGAAATGTTTTATAGGTAACAACAATGCCGAGTAAACAGATGACGTTTCCTAGGTAACAAAAGTGCCGAGTAAACAGATGTTCCTTAGGTAACATAACAATGCAGTTACACTTTTTCGTTCCACTTTTTGCCGAATGACACTGACCCTAAAATATAGACGTATTTACGTCAAAAATTGGTGATTCACAAACTCAATGTGAGTTGATGTAATATTATACACGATTTATGTGTATGAGTAGACATTTATGAATGGTTTCGCGTTAGTAGTATTGGATATCAATGGCCACTGACTCTTTGAAGTGGGAGGCGGTTATGTGGTGGAATCCCATAAATCACGTGATCAGCCGTCGCAATGTCAATTAGCAGAAAAGTACAGTCAACTCATGATTAGACATCACTTGCACAACCTTACCAGTAGCAGCATAACCCCCTGAGTGCTGCATTGCTTACTGCCCGTTTGACACAAAGGGCCAAATTAGCAGCAGAGAATGTGACACCACAGACAACTATAGAAGAGAAACAATACGAAGCAACAGGCAAAGTCACGGTTTATTCTTTTAATCCTGGGTTGTAGCGCAGTGTAGAAGTTTACCTACCAAGAGCCTCATCGCCCGTGCGATGGAGGCAGCAAGGACCTCTGAAGCGTTGGCAAACTTCTTCCAGACTACACGGCGCTACAACCCAAAAGGGAGCCCATCTTCGTACTCACCGCCGTGAGAACCTTAGGTCCTACCTCATCATCGGGGCAATAAAAAACAAAGAGTATACAATGGGAGGGACTTGCAGAAACGCATGTGGAGGCTGAGAAGTGCTTACAAAATTGTAGGTCGGAAAACCTGAAGAAAAGAGGCCACTCAGAACACCCAAGCAGATGCAAGTATATTATTCAAATTTATATCAAAGAAATGGGGTGAGGTAGGGTGGAATGGATGACTAGCTAGGTGAAGAGACTATTAGCTTCTCGATATGGACTCTGCTCCATGGAACTGGCTGCCACTGCAGGATGTGCTCGCTACATTCGAAATGCGACATGCTCACATTCTGTGCTAACGATCTAGGCCATGTTCAGTCTCTGCCGCGCATTGCAAAACACGTGCAGGCACGTTCAGATCCAAGGCCCATCATGAAAATGTCGCTAGGTGTTCATTATGAGATACACAATGCCGTACCATAATTGTCTATGTGTCGGGTCATGACCTAGTCTGAATCACAATGTTGCATGCTGGTGCGTCTGATGTAATATGGTCAAAATGAGATGAGAAAGACTGCAGGTTCCCATGACACGAACCATTCCGTGTAGATTGCTGAGCACATCCCAGCAAAACGTCTTCCTGGAGTCGTGAATTCAAAATAACCTCTAAGGAAACAATTCAATAAAACTCGGAAATGGGGCCGATTGTAAGAGAAGCCAACACCAGTTACTCCTAACAGAACAACAGAATGAACGCGAAGTTGCTTGAACGGATTCCTCGAAATTAGGGCATAAGGGAGATAGTGGCGTCTGGCCGCGCGTTTAATCTTCAAAACTATTGATAAAATTTAGTATTTCAGTTTGAGGTAAACTTTGTCGAAAGACAACTCTCATTAGCATCTAAATCTTTCATTCGTTTAATAACTTTGTTGAGAGTACCGAGGGTAAATTCAAACTGCCACGTTGTATAAACCGCTTCTTGTTTCATAAGGCCGATTACATGCCTCCGATAAACGCAATTAATTTACGGAATACTGACATATTCAGACTTATTACTAATAACAAACAACACGATAGGCCCCTTTCCCGTACAAATGCTCATAACTGCGCTGTTTAAACCCCAGTTCAATACTCAGTAACTCCGCATTATACCCAGAAGAGTATTAATAGTTTTCGTTATAATTTTCAGAGTAAGCAGCGATTATTTTCCTAAACAACCAAAGATAAGCAGCACCGACCAAATCTGCGCTTACTGCCTTCTGGAGTCTGCAAACAGTTTACAATTTTAAAAACTTTAAAATCAAATTGAAATTCAGTAAACGTTTGAGACTTCATTTTCACCTGCCTTCGATGTGTCCTCTAAGCATTTTTTTGCAGACTTTTCTTCAAAAACTTTCATTTATTCTTCCATGTGTACTCGCAAGTTCCATCAGTTCAATACGAAATGCCGAAAGATCAAACCCAACGTATTTTAAGTTGATAACGTTTCTAAACGAGATCGCTCGTGCCTGGGCTTCGAGGCTAGAATTGGGAATATGTCACAATCAACTTCGACCATCACCTTTCCATTCGACTGCATAAAACTTTGGTGTCCCGAAATCAAAATCGTTAAATACACAAAAAGTCACACGATATTTCATGCTATGTCCGAATTCGGACCTGCAAACCAGCCACTTGTCTGTTCACGTCACTCGGGGGACTCCACAGGCATTTTCCAGTCCATTGGGGTGCCACATTTACACACGGAACTGCAAGGGGTGATACATTCGGAGATAATACGACCCCTTCTAACATAATAGCTATTCGACGGGGTGGGAAAGAAAACTAACTACGCCAAGCTCTGAAGAGGGTAAAGTTATCAAATGACGGTCATTTACAGTGTCTGGTTAAAGGGGGAGAGAAATATTAGAATATGACAATTTTATTACGAGAGGCTTGTCAAGTTCATTTTGTCACGCTATCCTCACGGTTGTATAGGGTGTAATCTTGTACCAGGTACATGCAGTGGCTAAGCCAACTGGTCGTCTGTCAGGGGCGATCACACGCGACGACACGGACAGAATGTGAGCCGTTTCGTATCACATCTTCAGTATTACCGACTGATACACAGGCCTGTTTAAATAGATCTAACAGAGCTGTGACTCCGAAACGTCAATTGTTACTCCCTACCAATGTAGCTGATCGCCCAACGGGAATTCGTCGTAATGATCTGATAAAACATGGCTCTGCCAAGACAAAACATGTACTTCAAACGGCGTGTTTTTGTTTTATTTAATTAATTAGTAAATAGGAGATTATAGCTTTTAAAACCCTTACCCACTCGACATTCATTGTTGCATCCCATTCAAGTTTAAATAATGAATTGTACGGCGCAGAAATTTTGTTGGGAAGCTAATAGTCGCTCAGTTAGTCTGAATTTTCCAGTCACCCCGAATGAACCCAAAAGGTAAATTACGGTTTTCACAAGATCCGAACGTTAAAATGATGTCATTAAATAGCCACGTGTGGCTTCTCGATTATTTAACGCAATTTGGCTGACTGCAGTCTGTAAATCCGCTCGCCCCGTTCAATGTGAGGGTGGCGCGATGTCCCGTGGGGGATATTCTGAATGTTGACGATCGCGGAAACAAATGCCTCATTCGAAAATATTTGTTACTACGGTAAACAATGTCGAGATCTGATTACAGGGGTTACACTTCATAGTCCCTGTCCCGTATGTAATCTCGCATGAAGCGGATATCGAAAATATAACCGTGAAACAGCGTCATTTCCTCCTATAACCCTATTTTAGACTCATCATTCACGGAAAAACGATCCAAAGATCTATAGATAGAAGCAGTTGCCTCAGTGCCTTAAAATATCAAACATATAAAACTGCTAGTAACATAGTGGGAGACATATAAATAATATACGATCATTTCGGACGCAGTCCCTGAATCTTGAAATCTGAAATAAAGAGAGAGAAAACAAAAGTTTGAGATTCCAAATAATTCTCTGGATGTAGGTCTATTTTTAGAAACAACTGGTTACGATCACCGACAGAAATACAAAGAAGAAAATCCTGTTATGAATCCTGTCGGGTATTGAACTAAGTCTTTCACGTTTCTGTCTGGACGAGTTTCTAATGGGGCATGGAGTGAGGCAGACTCCTGTATATCACCAAAGTAAATATTAATTGAACTAGCTTCCATGCTGATGCAATTATAGATCCAATAATGATAAAAGTAAACGCTTCGCTTTCGTTCATAAATCCAAATATAAAAAATGCGGCCCAATAAAATAGCCCTGATGTAATTAACATTAAATACACCAAAAGTATTGACAGTAAAGAACAATTAGGCCCATTACATAAAATCCGTCACTGGTTCTGTACTTCTAGTGACACAAGTACATACTTTCTCACAAGGAAAGAAGTCTAGAAGGTCCCAAAATGTAAGGATTAATATTACCGTCTTCGATGGCTTCAATCTCAAATAGTGCAAAGTTCTCAAGTCGCAAGTTACACAGAACTGAAGGTATATATACTTAGGGTAAGTAAACATATCAAGACTATGACTGGGTTCACGGAATCGTATTCGATAACGCATTAATGGTTTTCGTTCATTGCTTCAAATTAATGCTTGACCCAGATATCATCAACGCAGTGTTTGAACACGGAGAACGTTTTAGTTATTCGTTTTACTTTCCCGATCAGCAAGATTTGTTCTCAGCCAACAAATGTAACAAGTCTCGGTTGAGCCAACTTCGTATATTTACGAATTTTAATTCTTAAGATAATTATTTTCGTTATTGGAATTAGGCTTGGTTTGAAGATTTGTCTTAAGGTATGTTTCGCCGCTGTTTGGTAGAAATTTACTGACGTTTCAGAGGCATCTGTCAATTTATAGTAGACTGCGCTGCACAACAGCCCAGAGAAACAGAACACAGATCATTCTTAGCTTGCTGGCAGTTTGTATTTCTGGTCAAAACACGCACAAACAAATTTCGTTTCCTTAACTTAAATTCCACGGGTCCATTACAATACTGTCAACGATTCTACTCCTCTCAACCGACAGTGCCCACCGCCACCTTAACTAGCACGCTGCTTTAGGCGTCAGTGTGCAGTGGGTTTATATAGACGGCTGTCAGAAATACACACAAAAACATAAAATGATAAAACAGTTGCGACAGCTAACCTATGAACGGCAGTTAATACTGGGCATGTCGAAGTTAGAATGACGCTGGGCTTATGCCAAACAAACGCTTTAATCTTCTATATTATGGATCTTTGGCAGGCAGGAACGAGCAGAGACATCAAAGAAGCATTGATACAGAAGCCTCTGCATCGTGTCATATGTTAACTTTTCGCTTCTTAAACGAGGTCAGCGGTACTGTATTTAGAACAAATTTATTTGAAGTAGTAGATCCATTTCCTTCAGTTGACTTCCAAAGCTCCGTGCATGTATTTCTTTCTTTCTTTCTCCCGTGGCTTCTCCAGGCAGATAAGAACAAACAGAAAAGAAAGAATTAAAGAAAGGAGGATTAGACTTAGCAACTTGGGGGGGGGGGGGGGGGGGGGCGAGAAATAAGCTACAATTTTTTTAAGTAGGGTTTGACATTTCACGGCGCACGGCGGTGAGTCTGAAGATGGCTGTCTTCTGGGTTGTTGTGCCGCGTAGTTTGTAGAGGTTTGCCGACGTTTCAGAGATCCTTGCTACCTCCATCATCAGGTCGAATAGTTATTTTTAGTTTCATGTTAGGATACGGTAGATATTATCACCACACACCAAATCAGCTTAAGGTTAAACAGAGGCAAGCTTAAGCCCATTGTTTTTATCGCCCCTGTACAGGAAACGAAAGACCTGCTCCACAGATCAACAATTGAAATTTTGTATCTTTGATTTCCTTTTCCATCGTTACCTTCTCACAAGTCGACTTGCACGCCATGACCTAGATATAAATATTAAACACATTTTCTTTAAAACACCAGCAGAAAGAACAAGCATGAATTTGATGTTCATTTCGAAAGCACGTTTAAGAAAATGAGTTCTTTGAGGTTCTTTTTTAACACGGAGGGTGGCAGTAGAGAACCGGTAATGAATATGATAAAGGAAAAACCAGAAACGTTATTTTATTTGTGGTTTATTTAACAACACCAAGAAAAGAAGCTGGTCTCCCTCGGTAATAGTGTACAGAACACTGTCAATGCATTTTAATAGCAAACGTTAAACTTTAAGACACTACTCTGTGTCCTTTGTGCATGGTGGTTCCATATACAGCCAGTCTCTGCCCATGCACAGTGAATAAATTTTTGTTTTTCCTTAAAATGGACTTCTACACCTTATGTGCCACAAGCAGCCCGTAACGAAAATGTCCGTGCAGATGTCAAATATCATCATTAAATTATTTACAGGAAAATGACCATTTCACACTAACCATTCCCCCCCCCCCCCCAATATATAGTGATTGCATTGACATGTTTTTAGCGAACCGGCAAAGATAGAGGAAAGACAAAGAACTCACTTGAAGCCACAGCACATTAATTGCATTAACATAAAAAATAGACAATATCCCAAATGATATGAAGTGGAAGAACTTCCTGGATTTTACAGAAGTGAAACGTGATTACAAAAAACAAGAGAGAGTTCAGTCAGGTAGAATGGGTTTCTTACGGGGAGTCGAAGGCTGTACAACTCCTACACACTACTTTATGTCTCTCTAGGGTAAAAGGTTAATTAAAATCTGTGGCCGGATTTGATGTCCAGTTAGCTCACGGCTCTCAGACTCTTTTGCAGCACTTGAATTCGTTAGAAACCATTCCAACAGTTTAGCAAAAGTGTTACCTGCAGCATTTGCGGTGGCGAAACTCAATGAAGTCTTCATCATGGGACACTATCAGTTCCGCGGACAAAATCCCTGATGATGAGGACCGAGACGGCATTCGAAACGTCGCTTTTTATGGCCTCCTGACGCGGCCCATTGTCCGTGAAACATACACTCAGTCTAACAAAAGGTAACTCAAGGGTGTGAACGCATCAAAGAAAATAAGAAATTAGAGAAATGTCAGTCCACTAAGTTTTGTCGCTGCCATGGCGAATCAGTCACCGAGAGGAAAGTCAACAAACAGAATGCCAGTTGACTTCCATGCCAGTGCTCAGAAGCTTATTTCTGAGACCATTCCCCGTTAGAAATGCCATACGAACATAAATCCGATTCTCAACGGTTACCAACCTACGGTATTTTAAATCCACGATGATCTGAACTCTACGTGGAAAATCGGTGCCATTCCTACGTCTTGGGTCATTCAAAATTGGATTATGTAGTTCCTCTCTTCTGTTTAGTATTTGTTCATACACCATGTTCTTTTTATGTAATCACATAAATGAATATCTAGGTTAGTGAGGTCCGGTGACCGTAGTGGCCAATTCTGCGGGTCACCACGACCGACTCAGGGGTCAGGAAATTGCTAATTCAGGCACTCCCGTCACGTGCCGGCACAAATGTGAAGTGCCACACCTAAATCTAGAAGTTCAGCTATAATCGTCTTCTGTGCGGTTCAAATCATCTTTAATTTTTATCCAAAGTTCCGGTAAAAGCTTGGGCTCGAAAATAAGATTCTGAAGTGTCGACGCAGAGACGCCGGACATTCTGTATCTAGACCGAAAAGGAAAGGCCAAGGCATTATATAACTTGGCCCCTCGTTGAATAGACTATGTATGAATAAATGACCACCGAAATACACGAAGAGTAAGATGGAATAATAAAAACGAAGAATTGTTTAGAATTACGAAGATTCAATTGCAGAAAGAGATGGATGACGCGGATAAGAAGACTTGAACCGAACAGATAACGTTAATAGCGAAAAGGAATGGAACCCGCAGTTGCAAGATTCATATCTCAAACAGTAGGAATGAAAGCCGTGTGGAGCAGATAGAAAGTATAATTTCACAATTCTACATAACAATACTGTCTTACAAATCATAGGTCACAAACCTCAGTCAAAACAAAAGCGGTCACTGTAACAAAATGCAACCTGTCCTATTCTGTCTAGTTAAATGTTGTAAGTCCTGCCTATAAAGGGATTCCAATGGACTTCATTTTTCTCCCCTTGATTTGATAACATCCAGTTTAACGAGAATACTACTTGTAGACGAAGAAATGTAACAGCAGACACCTCATTTGTTCATGACCAAGAGATAAATGTGTGCTACAGCTAGCCCAAACTCTACTGCCGAAGAAAAGGGGCGCTATTGCATACTTAATGAGTTGCAGTCGTACTTAATTTCAGGGTTTTTCTTTTACATTTTATTAGTCTATTCTTCTAGTGTTACTTGCAGCAGTCCATTCGAGTTTTCTCCACACACAACGACAATTACGTCGACGGCCGGGTGTAATTCTTTCGCATCTGAGAAAGTAATATTTCTTCTTCGGCGAGTTAAAGAAGCAGGCACAAGCGAAAGGAAATCACATGAACAGAAAATGAAAATTTTCGCAATATACGGAGATTATAAACACTACGACATTTGTATATGTGAACTGCAACTGCACTTGACTACTTTAATTGTGTAATTACTAAACCATATTTTTAAACAAAACAATGCAATGCTAGTTAAGTTGCTCAGAAAGCACTGATCATGAAGAATGGGGCAATACTGTAAAACGTTTTGTGGTGTACACTATAAGAAGACGCCCCCGAAGGTGACCCAGTGTACGGATGAAGACGGAGACAGCAACGGATCCACTCGGTGTTACAGCCCCGCATCGAGATCTTCACTGCCGTGAAAACCTCAGATCTCATGAAGATTATTTATCTTGAACTGCCTCAAGGGATTAAAAGTTTACAGAACCTACTTTGTACGTGTGGATAATCCGGATCCAGACTTTCTGCAGCATGCATTGCACTAAACGAGCTGTACCAGAAATCCTAGGGCGAACTGAGCCAGAGATGGGCAGCAGTGAACTTCAGTATTTAAACACTTTCTCTTCCGTGCCATCATCATGCAGAAAAGTATGGTACTTCCAACAGAGAATACCTTGAGTCAGACAATTATCAGGTGAACATCAGCTTTACTAACTTCCTTCTGCATGACGCACATAGTGGCCTAAATACAGACAATGCACATAGAATTTCATCAATAAAGAAACATGCATATATAATTCACGATGTGAAATAAAATTGTAACTATCATACGCGCAAACGACACGTCGAAATCAGGGAACTATGGTTCTTTCTTCCATAATACAAAGTCGTGGCCTTCGTAATTTTTTAATCTTACGTGTAACGTATTTTAATCGTTAATACAAAGGCATCAGACATCCAACTTACATAATATTTCTGTACATGTAAGCACGTCTTTTCAGAATAAAAAAAGAAACTCGAACTATATACACCATACGGGGATGAAAGTGCTGATAACCTGAAAATAATTTTCCTGCACTGGATTTTATCACTTTAGCCCGACAATACTTGGTGCAAAGCACACACAGCGTATAAGCAGACCTATAACTTTATTCTTCATGTACATTATTAATTGGTCTTAACATTATGAAATTGTTTTCAGTAATAATATTGGGAGGCCTAGTGCAGGAAGCCGCACAGCATCACCTTTTCGTCTTCTCTCTCTATATAGTATACCTAGTTGGCTCTTGTGGTAAGGTTGCCACAGCTCAACTCAACGCACGGCCTTTACAGATGCAAGAACATAAACTTCGCGAACCGTGCCTCACTTTTTATATACCTTCTTCTCCTTTCCAATTCGTTGTCGGTTAAGACTGCTGTCGCTTGAAAACCTTCATCCATATTGAAATTCTTCTTCTGTTTTATGAAGATCTGGCTTGCGCGATGATGGTTTGCGTCTGTCTCATATCGATGTGAAACAATCGTAAGAAGAGAACTGAGACATCAAGAATTGTCCCACTGGAAATACAAGCGTCGACTTTTCGAATTGGATTCGTTGGGGAAACCAAAACGAATAAGCTCAGTAGCTTATGACGGGATCCGTAGTCTACTGAGAACAGAATCACAAGGCTCTAAGACAGAACGTCCGGGTAAATGGGATGAGGGTAAGGATCTGAGGCACATAGGAATATGTTCTTTGCGCTCATGCCTCATGAAACCTCAGACGATATTATTTTTATTATTTATTTTTGACTGCAAATGGGTTTTTACCCGGTGCCAGTGGTCCTACAATAAGACACAACAAAACAACACACCACACTCAAAATAAAACAACTTATAAGATTACAAAACCATAAGGCACAAGTATTTAAACACAACAGATGACCTAAAGTAGATAACTTAAAAATTAATACCAACTAGACATAAGACAATAACAGTAATGAATTACATACGTCATGAACTGATGCACGCACATTTCATCAGGACCTTCTCTACACTTATAAAGCCTTCCCATCCTCACCCCCATTTACCTCCCTTCACTTCACCTCATTTATCACTTTTCTAACCTTCTTCCTAAAAGTACTTGGTTTACAGAAGAGAGTCCCTAAAACCTCAGCAGGTAGCTGGTTCCAGAGTTGGATGGTCCTATTTACAAAGGAATATTTTCCGATATCTGTTCTTTGCTTTCTGCTCCTAATTTTCCGAATATGATACACCCGTTCTAACGCATTTTTCTGTCCCTCCCTGTAAGGATCCCAGCACGCCGCCCCATATTCCAGAATCGGACGCACTAGTGATGTGTAGGCTAGACTTTTAGTGTTACTATTCCCCTTTTTGAGAACACGCATTGTAAAATGAAGTGCCTTCCAGGCTTTCTTCACCGTATAATTTACTTGATCAGCCCAGCTTAAATCGCTGCTTAAGAGTATTCCCAAGTATTTACAACTGCTCACTTCCGAATTATTTGGTCCCGTAACAAATAGTTTAGTAGTTCCTTGGTTATGTTAACTCATGTTACGAAACGTACTTTTTCCTTCATCTGCCACCACATGCGTGACATAAAAACAATTTTACAGTAAACGTCGTAGAGCGCAAACATGGTTTACTGAGGTAATACTACTTCAGTCCGTGAACGTGTTCGGGGTCGTCCTCTTGGTCTGTTTAATGGAGGCGTCAGCCCCAATACTCCACAAATATTCGCGAATCATGGAATCCTTCAGACATCTAGTAGGATTCGTTTGTCGTTGACCGGCCCCTCGACCGAACACGGGCAAAATAACAGAATGCTGGAAAAATTTTAAAAATAATTATCGGCGTAATTAGTAGTCTTCAACAACTTACAGTGATCTGAACGAGGAATTTATAATTAATAGGGGAGCTGATAAAACATGACAACCACTTACAAGACCTGAGAGTACAACAACATTAAAGTGAAGAATAATACTGAAATCGATTTTAAAGGGATGGGTGCATGGGTGTGAGAGATTTTGTTCAGAACAGGGACCAGTGGCAGGTAATGATCATTCGGAGTTCATAAAGCGGGGATTTATTGACTAGCTGATGAGCTATTAGTTTATTACAGGACAGCTCTGCGGAAAGTGAATGAGCCAGCCAGCCATCTAGTCTTCGGCAAAGAGTACGAACTAGCGATCCCTGTCCGAGCGGACCCAAATTTCTACCGCCTGCTGCTCAAGACAAGAAATATGAGAAAGAAAAACAATTTAAGTCAAAAATTGCAATGCGGCTGCGAACACAATACTGTACTGCAGATACAAAGGAAAAAGTCCGTCCCAGTACGGTTTCCTGCCGTCTTCTTGTTTTGAGCTTCTTACGTGCATTTATATGGCTTCGCTCCATTTGCAGTGTCTACAAACCGCTAAAAGGATAACTTATGCTCCCATATACAGCATTTAGACCTACCACTCGTACGTGCGGAAGTTCTTCTTCGCCATAATCTTGTATTATGGGACCTCTTATTCTTTCGAACATTAAACAGGGGAGGGACAGCTCACTGCTACGAGTCGTGACTCGATTTACAGGAAGGATGAAAAAAAATTCGGTTCGCCATTTCGTCAATCCAGCCTCTGCCCATGTGAACCGCGGGACATTCACCGTGAGGTACAACGGCTGGAGCATTGAACTAACCGACGTCCCCTACAAACCTGGGAGTCGTGGTGCTTAAACAAGGGTAACTTTGTAAGATTTTAGGTTTTCACAGCGGTGGGTGTGAAGATTCATCACCCTGATGACGGAGGCAGTATGACCTCTGAAACGTTGGTAAACATCTACCATACTACACAGCGCAACAACCATGAAAACAGAAATCTTCGTAACTTTATTTTGCCCGTTTATGGACTTTGGATTCGGGTGTTTGATTACTGGTTGGTTTCTGGTTTCCTAACGTAGAAAGGAATATCTCGTCGAACAGCGTTTTCTGATATTCAGAAAATGTTATTACAGGACCTATGTCCTTTCGACCTAAAAGTATTGAGAAAATTAATGAAAATACGCTCCTTATTCCGGACTTCGGTTCCAAACAGAGCTTCTCCGTGGCTCTCAATGTGCTGGTGTCACTGAACAACGACTTAAACTAGTTAATTATTACTTGCCTCCGTCCAGTCCTCAGAATTTAACCACTTTAATATCTGCTCTGTTGTGAAAAATTCTTTTAAACTTGTATGCGAACTGGATTTTTTTTAATTTTAATTTTCAAATAAACATATTTCCCGCCGGCGATACGCTTAGCATATCGACTCCACCACAAAGAAACAGTTGAGTGCATTAGCAGCCATTGGCGGTATAGTATATAGTCGTCAAAGAATCGGTAGCATAAACAGTGCGCAAGAAATGAGTGAACCTACCGATAACACAAGCAAACTAACGAGAATACTGTGGTCCCATTATGTCTAATGGTAGGTCTTTATTTTGCATGGACTCGACGACACCCCGCCGTAGGCGTCACCAAGCGTCGTCTGCAGTTCTTGCTGTGATATTCCCCTCAGTCAGTGAATAATTTCAATTTCTTTCCGCAATGCATGGAAGGAAAACCCGTTGTCAAGCGTGACAAACACTAGCTGTTAGGTTAGAAAAGTTAGCGGCAAGAATCGAAATTCACACATCCTTTTTTCCTTGCCACCTATGAAGTCATAAGATAAATCATTATCATAAGAAATAAGGATCCTCTCAGCACCGGAGCTCTTTATTAATAAAACGTCGTGTTATAATATGCAGCTGATTTGCAAGATCTGAAGAGTTCAATAACCGCACATAATACTTGATAGGTAAAAGACCCGACTGACTGTCTATTGTTTCTGTACGGCAGAGGCGTGGCTTGAAACACTGGGGCGGGAGTAATTTTTCGTGAATTTTACATAAGTTACTTGATGAAATCCATACATTCCGTACACTTAGCCAAGATGTGTAACCTCTCGAGGTATGGGCGTCATCTTTTAAAATTAACATCTCGGAGCTGTGGCGAGGTTCCCTTTGTCCCGGATATGTCTTGTGTGATGCAGTACAATGAAATCGCGTGGTTTCACAAATTGAAATTAACTTCCAAGTTCCTGTATTGTATGTTTCACAGACCGTTGGGACGCAGTGGTTAGTACCCACATTACGTATTCGGGAGATCCCAGATCCGAGTTTCGGTCTGGAGATATACTCTTCTGAGCTTTCTTGTTGTTGTCTTCAGTCCCTCAAACAAAATGCTTCTAGTCTAAAGCAACTGCAGCATGAAACTGGCCCAGGCTGAGGCAGACTGTCTCTACTAACCTTGAAGGTTTTTGTCTTCTGGGTTTTTGCGCTGGGTAGTATGGTAGATGTTTACCAACGTTTCAGAGGTCATACTGCTGAAATATGTGTGTGCCGTCACTTGGTAAAAACTGAGAAAAATTATTTCTAATTCGCTTTACTTAACTATTCGTTTCCACTGTATTCGTTATATAGCTTTGAGAGCCTTTACAACTCTCCTCCAACATTCTGACCTCTCCAAAATGTGTAATATGAAAGGAAATATCGACAACTGAGTAAGTTCAAACTTTTCACACACGTCTAACAAAGAAATATACAGCTGCTGATAGAAGACGGACGGACAGTGGACAGTCTTTATAAGTTACGATAGAACAAATTGTACGTTAAACAGGGAATTGGAAAGAAATTGGTGAAAGACATAACGTACTCCGGACGTTTCATGATGTGGTAAGCAAGCCAGCACTGCCATGTGCAGTAAACAGTGGTCTTTGGGGCAAAACAGAGGAACGCTTAATGAGATTCCCAAGACCTTAGTTATAGTAGGAAAGAAAAGGCTATGTCCGGCATGAAGAAATGCCCACGAAACTGTTGTCAGACATTGAAATAGCATGTAAAGCGGGCGTGAAAGTATACTTATTATATAAGATAAATGTGTTTTATCTTCCTCATAAATTTATGTTATCCTCCTCTACATTAGATGTCAGCACATCGTCCATCCAGAATGGGTATGGAATATACTGAGACCCTCGAGGACAGATCTGAGAAGCCCCAGGAAAAGATGAAACGACCGAAAGCGTATTTTCTTCGGTCCAAAGAGCACTGAAACAGTGAGCGTAAGAAGTACCAAATACCAGGATGAATTGCAAAACAACATGGAAGTGTTTGTCATTTGAAAAGGTATTCTTCCAGTATTTGAGCAGGAGAACTTCAGAATAGCCGTTCTGCGGTAGAGACTCGATCCAGCGTCCTCTGGAGTTAAAGCACGAATGCCAACAACCGAGCCATAAAGTTCGGCGAGAAACACTAGGGAGTCAGGCGTCGCACACTTGTAAACCCGTTCCTGAACGATAGATCGATCCTCTGTCGGGTAGCTACGTGAGTTGGCACGTGAATCGCATTACGGATTCATGCTGCATGCTCCCAATAACATTAACATAACTAGAAAGGGCGCGTACAGCAAGTTTCAGAAATCTCCCGTCCCGCTCTATAAAGGAGAGGTTCGAAACTGAAGTACTCCGAAGTCATAACGTTAGTTCATAACCTATGACGTAATCTGTTTTAAACAAATATGTAAGATTTGTTTGAAATACTTTACGCATTATGGGCACAGTGAGGTAATGGTTGAGAGTACGTTAAGACTTTGCATGTGGATTTCAATATTATATAGTTGATATATATACCTCCCCCATCCACCTGCTTGCATCCCAACAACTGCACGTCTCTGCACTGATCTTTTAATACTCCCACGACTCCATTCTAGATATTAAATACACGAAGGGGTGAGTGGTGCATAATGTTTAATCGTCAACGACTACTTCCGGTTTCAACCGATGCCAACAATATAAGGAGACAAAGATGTCCGCAGTTTAGTGTTTGTCTGAAAACACAGCTGAATTACAGCAACGCTGACATTCACTTGGGGAAACGTGGCAGGTAGAGCTTCAGAATTTCTAGATGTCCCAAGAGTGCAAACTTTCTATTAACGAGCGATTATTGTACAAAGTGCGTGAAATGAGTGAGGTGGCACTGATTATCAGCAAGCACAAGCAACTAAACCGGTGTCAAATTTAAAACGACAGGGGGCGGGTGTCTTTAAATTTTGGTGCACTTCGGCCAGTTATAACCCCTACTTAACACCATTTACAGGTGAAATTTTATTTTAAAAAACCTAGTCACCTAGACGCTGTTGTTCTTCTGTTGTTTCTTAGACATGTTGGTAACTACATATAAATTCCTCCGGCGTCATAAGAATGATATCCTCACGGCCGTGAGAAATTTGAATTTAAAATATTTAAAAGCTTCAAAACATATAAGTGTCACAAAATAGTATGAGAGTGGTCAAATCGCTGGGGTGCGGAAAGTGAGGATGGGAAAGTTTTAGAAAAGGCCTTACAATATTTCAATCTGAAAAGCAGAATGGAACAGATCATTTGGAAGACCTAGGCGTGAATAGGAACGTAACATTTCGATCGAATAACAGAATTCAAGAAGAGACAATCTGCAAAATATGAACTACGCCTTGCACATTGCGCTATTAAGTGTATCCGGCGGGGAAGAATAAAAATTTAAACAGCTGTGGTGAAACATTTGCGCGCTGCGCCCTAAACGCGTTCTCGGACCAGCACCCGGCCGTAAACATCAAGGAGTCCGACCGCAATTCAAAAATTTTCTACCGAGTGCAGGGTGGGTCCAGGATCCGAAAACCCTGAACGAGGCGCACGGCTTTAATATTCTGTCTAAATTCGATTATGAACTCTGGGGTTTCATAAACTACGCTGCGTAATTTTGATTTATTATGTCTGCAGGCGCTGGTTGGCAAATTTAACTTAAAATTCATTAATCCAGACCCACCATAACCCAAGTCCCCGTTCTTTAATCCATAATTTGTCATTACTGCAGGAGTAACGAAAGATTATGATGTTAATAAATTTCAAAACTGGCAAGTATTAGATGGGATCTCATCTCTGGCTGATGTTACCGTAAAATACTGTAGGCTCCTATATTAAATTAATGTAGGAATTTTGTAGCGGTGCTAGTGTTATCTATCATGATGGCAAACGACCGAGGTGGCTGGGGGCTGCAGCCCCCACTCGCCTCAGCCAGCCAGTCAGTCAAATACATCATTACATTTTTAAAAAATACTACGGGATATTTAACTGATCACATCGAACTAGTTACGCTTTAAATATAGAAATTACATATTTGCCATACGGGGATTCACATACACTTAGCGGGTGGCAAGAACTATCACGTGCTCAATGTAAATCGATCAGCGCCAGTCAGTCGCCTGCCACTGAACGCTACTCTCGGGGTGTGAATTTCTGCTCCTGAAAGGTCGTGCTTCTTGGCAGCAGTTTCAGGAGTTTAAATTTTAAGTTTGGGTTTAATTACGTTGTATTGGTTTTGGAAATGGAAAATCAGCAAAGCGAGGGCCAATTCTTCCACAAACATGCCAACTCTTAAGATATCGGAGTGTCTGTTAACACCGCAACTTGAAAATAACTGCTGTGAAAAAACGCTGTTAAACAAACTGTAGGATCGCAGCGGGCAGGCGCCGTCGTCAGGCAAACAGGAATGCAGAAAGTGTGATAAAGTCAAGGCCGAATATTATTTTTAAAATAAAATCAGTACACATGACCGCAGTTTTTGTGAAAACTTTCATCCGACCAGTTATATGATTTCATCTTGCCCTGTCAGCCTCTGTATGAATACATAAAGAAATGACTACCGAAATACCTTTACGGTAAGTAACTAAGTAAAACGAACTAAAATTAATGGGTTTTGTTTCAATAAAAAATTAAACACTTGGGTGCACATCGTGAATCGGGACCCAGAGAAAATTATAAACCTCATATAAAAGTTTAAATTTCAGGTTCTGGCGGCGGCGAGAATGAAGATTCTGTCTTCTGGGTGTTGAGTCGTGCCATTTGGTGTAAACTGGCCGAAGTTTCAGAGGTTTTTACAGCACCCATCACTGCAGCTATCAGAAGACAGTCGTCATACAAGTTGCTATCACAGTTTTGCACTTTTACTTCGGCTATTGTGGAGAGACTGGAGGATCTCTGAACCGTTTCGGCGGCAAGAATGGCTCAGGTCCGCCTCTGAATAGAAACACAAATGTCTTGTAAAGGAAAATGTTACATATGAGACGAGGCTTGCTGTAGTCAATGCTGAACATAATAAAACGGTGTCCATTTTGTTCCTTCACTCCCCTGTGTTGCCCGCTTTAATAACGTACCGCTAATTGATGTTAATAAACAGATCAAGAGAGGAATTTTGTAACTGGCAGACGTAAAACTTTACGTACATCCCGTCATGACCTGAAGAGAGACAAAAGATAAGACAAGAACAGCCAGTCAGCCAGGCGGTCCAGCACACTGCATTCCAGCGAGGCTGGAGCTGGACTAAAACTTGCTGGGCCACTGGCACACAATGTTGCCACGTAGCACACCACGAGAAACAAACTTCTCGACAAGTTTTTATTGTCAGAACCTACAACACACTTGTTGCACTCATAACCAAACATCGCTATGGGACAGGCAGGACTTGCTATCACTTGCTGTATTCTTTCTGCATTTAAAGCCTCTTGCGTCACAAGGAATGTGCATAGCGTGTAGCCAAGTATCCGTTCAGACAAATATTGTACACTTATTGATTAATGCAGAAGTGGGCTGAGTCAGAAAATCAATTCTTGTTGCTGTGCCTAAAAGCGCAAGATCACGAAGTACATGTAGAATATAAATAGATCTTAAATGAACAGGATGCGAGGACTAGATTCATCCATATCAGAACGGTGCGCTGTAGAAACAGTGTGGACAACCTGATGAAAAATTTGGAACGTCTAGACTCGAATCAAAAGCTGAAAAGCTACCAACTTGTGTGATGTACCGAGAACAGCGGTGCCTCGGTCAGAAAACTGGCAACGAGCTGCACAATTCGATTCCTCCACTGTCGGCAGAACGAATCTACGGCACTGCTTGACAATCTAGTGATACCCTAGGATAAAGTGACCGAAACATTTTAGCTGTATCTAGTACGTAGTAAGGTCGAGATATTGTCAACTGCAGCTACCTAAAGTCCCCCTGAGTGTCCTCATGGCATGGCACCTCGTCACAGAGTAGACAAATCCTTTGCTACGAGTATAAGCACATACTTCTTATGTGCAGAAGGGTACGGAGATCCACTAAGCATTTCGCCACGGGCAAGTTGACAAAGACCGTTTGCGGGTGGAGAAATGTTTGTTAGGGAGAACACTGCAAGGCAATGTGGGAGGGCTACGTTGTGAAGCTGGTAGATTTCTGAGTTCTAGGTGTGTGTTGCAAGTTTACAATAGTTTTCATTTTTGAGACATGTTCCTCAGTTACAGCAGTTATTTTTACTCGGGGTCGGAAACAGCAAATTTATTTCGAAATGGCCACGGGTCAAAGACCATAGTGAGAAACATTTTGTGCTTTCAACACAAACACGAAATAATCATAGATTTCTAGCACTACTTGAAAATCCGCTGAGATACGACAAATAAATTTTAAAAACTGTATCATTAATAATCAATTAACTGCCTGTTTTACTCAGTCACTACAGTAAACTACCGTGTTAGTGCGTCAAGGTTACCGGACAGATACAGGTTGAAATGGACAACGTGACTACAACTCCATATTGCATTACAACAAAGAATACGAACGTACATGAACTGATCCTCTGTACCGAGAGGTTGCCCACGTCTGCCATCTAAGATGGATAGTTGGTCATTCGGCAATTTTATGAAGCTGTACTGACTGCCGACGTTATGCACCACCAAAACAGATGCGGCAGAACGGTTATTAAAGTACAAGGAGGGGCTAAAGTAAACAAGGAAACCTCATCAGGACAGTCGGTCGTCGGTCGGGAACCAGGTACATCCCGAACATAAAACATACGCGTTGCCATGTGCCCGATGCCCTGTTCAATATCTTACTTCACAGTACTATATTGGTCAATCTCTTAATTCGTGTGAATGAATAAAGAACAATCATAATGTTCCGTGCCAAGCACAAACACTTTAAAAGGCTTTCGTGATCCAAAAAGTTCGATAAACAGTGTACTAGCGTATATTCTACGTATCTTGCGTCTTTCTCATATACTCACATGTCCACTTCTTTCCAGGCCCTCTTAGGATTTAGATCTTTCGTCAGCGTAAGAGTAGGTATTTATTTTTTATGTGTACAGAAGCTCTCTAATGGACTTATTATCAAGGGTAAAGTGAGAGAAACGTGAAGGCATTCCGTGCTTATGGAGTGCCACGCGATCGACAAATTAACTTTCGAAATGATGTGTCAAGTTATCAAATGCAGACCGAGATTAATTCAACCACAAGAGGTCCCTTCGAGTCACATAACACTGCAGTAGTGATTCGAATGCCCACAGATGCAGGAACACGTTAAAAACATCAGCCGTTTTCACGTCGAACGAAAAACATTTAAGGTAGAAAAAACTCAGCACAGATTGTGGTCTTATGGGTTACGACTTCCAGCCTTGCAGGTGTTTCGAACGAATCGATCTATCGATTCTATTTTATATGCTCTGAAGACGGAGGCGATAGGTTCCTCCGAGGTTGTGGTAACTACCTACAAGACAACATGACGTCATAACTGATAAGACCACAATCCACAGGTTCACTGCCGTGAAAACCTCATATCAAAAAGCGTGTTCTTAATGATTTTATGTGGCGGTAAAATGAAGTAAACTTCAAAAGGAAATGGAGTCAGAGGACGGAAAACATGTTAATGTAGAGAGCTTCACCTCCATGCCCCTTATCCAGAACCATATTTTTATTTCTACAGAACTTCTGGAGAACGATATGAATCGTAGTGAAGAGAGCAGAGATGAAGTGCTATAAAATTATTTTGTCAATGCTCCACGATCTTATTCCTGAGGCCACTCCTAGTGGGACGTCATATAACATAGGTTCGATTCTCAACAGTTACGGAACTATGCGAATATGGAAATGAACCTTTCGTAGAATATTAACGTCATTCGTGGTTCTCACGGCGTCGAAAATTCGATGATGTAGTTCCTCTGTTCTGTTTAATTTGCAATCGTCCACCACACATGGATATCTCGGGGAGTGAGATCCGGTGGCCGCAGTGGCCAATCCAACGGCCAGGGAACTGTTCATTCGGGTACCCCGTCACGTGACGACTAAAATGTGGTGTGCCCTATCTGTAATCACAGGACATCCTATACACCCGGAGCCATACATTAATTGTGCACATATCACACAATACGCAGTGACATAACTTTCGCTAATTCAGCTTTCCTTTTTGCAGGGGCAGAAATGGCTTGAGATGTGAAACAGTTTAGCAACATCGTTGGGTAAGTGGAAGATGATGCTGTATTTCAAATTAATCTAAACTGAGTTGAATGAATTAAGGAACACTTTGGAAATCACAGGCGATACTGTAAAGCTCCCACAATGGTAAGGTGAGTCGACGAAATGGAGAGCTTCTGCAACACTGAACATATCTGTATTCGTAAGTCGCTTGCAGGAAGGATTCGTTTTGCCATTTTACTGTTGATAATCGGATCGAATTTTCGACTCAAAAATAATACAAAAAAACATGTCATCAATGAGGTCCCCTCTTACAAATTTCACTTATACGGAATGCGTTATTTTCTGGACACATGATCAGGGGGCCTGTATCGTGAGTATGTAAGCCCCAGCATGCTTGCAGTGCGTTCTTTATAAAAGTACATGAAACAAACGCATAATGAGGACGTCATATCTATTTGTCGTCGCCTCTGAAATTATGTACTTTCAAATAAATGTGGTCTTCAGTATTCACAATAGAAGTTTCAGCCCAATTTCATATAGGTCCATGTCGGGTCAGTACAAACTAATATGAATACGAAGTTCGAATAAAAATATAATTTCCTTTTCAAAAAGTCTTGCCGTACAAAAACACCACGTGACAAGATTTAGATATACAATTGCGTGCTAGGAAATACTGCGAAAAATAAAGAGCTTTTAACCAAGCGGCATGAAGTGTGATTGAATCTATATCAGCAGTAAACAAAGCACCACCACCACTGACGTATGTAAAATCGCAAGATACATTCTCAGAACATGCGTAAACCATCTACGTTTGAATATGAATATTAAGGTTTTTTTTACAACTACAGTGCAGGCAAGATGCCAACGAAGTGTAAAACGAAATAAAGCTGAGAAGGCCGCAACTTGTCGGATGCTCGAAATTATTTCCCTCTGTCGACTGTGGGGTAACCGCAAACGAACTGATTCTATATTGTGTCTCGTGGACACAAGTTATGACCACTGGAGGCAACACAGCTGTGCGGGGAAGCTTATCGCCGGGGCGCTGCTCAGCTTGTTCTGCCAATTAAAACCGAACCCAAGTTGAAGATTTCTGTCTTCTGGGTTGTTGCACTGTGTAGTCTGATAGAAGCTCACCTATGTTTCAGAGGTAATTGCTGCCTCCATCATCAGGCCGACTCATCGCCCTGATGACGGAGGCAGTATGACCTCTGAAACGTTGGTAAACATCGATCAGACTACACAGCGCAACAACCCAGACAGAAATCTTCATACTTACCGCTGTAAAAACCTTAAATCATACGAACGCAAGTTGTTTGCAGTTGGACTACTGTGAAAAACATGTTACCAGCAAGTGTTACGTTCATATATTTCACTTCAAACTGAGAATATCGAAACTTGACTGGAAAGAAAATCCTCCGACTAGAATTCCCTTCGAACCATTTGCGTATAAGGGGTTGGGCGTTAGTTAATTACACACAAGCAAGCGCACACGGTCAATAAAAGAATAAGAGAAGATTAAGATGGTTTACAAGTTTTCGTACTTACAAGTGTGTGTGAGTGCACGTCTGATGTTTCAAATCGTAAGTGTTTTGTGCACAAAGTCAGAAATCATCTCGCCTGTCCTTCCGTTCTTATGTTCAATACTCGAAATTATTACACGCATTAAGAGTTAATTTGGTAAACGTACGAAATGAGTTTTCATACTCATTGATCTAATGTAACTTTTATTTCACATGAAGCGCTTTGTACGAATTGTAGATTTCAGATCCACGCCTGTAATTCGGAGCATGTTTAAAGGTGGAAAGGAAAAATGTAGGGCTATGTAGTTGGTACTTCTAATGTAAGTAGCCTTCCACACAAGATAAGTGTCTGTATTACTAGCACTGTATGTGTATGAACAATAAATTAACGTCACTGTCACTAAGTCAAGCAAAACCTTCCTAGGCATCACTTCGAAAAAGAATTTTTTGAATTTTGGTATACAGCTCAATTCTCCTTTAGTTTATAAAATTTTTACTTGCTTGGCGGGGGGAATTCATTGTCGAACACCTCTGCAAGATTTTCTTTGCTTTTAATGTGTTTCAAGGGTACTGCAGCAATTGGCCCGGTTAGCCCTGGTCGTATTACATCTCCGCCTCTTCAAACAACGTGGAAAAAAGTTGGAAGGCATACAATTCAGTACACTATAATAAAATAATAAGACCGCACTTTGCTGGCTCCTGCACATAGAAGCCGTGCTCCATTCCTGAAAAGAATTTGTATGAACTATTTTTCTTCGCTGCTGGGTAGAACATTCAAAAGAAAAGATTTCCCGTTGCGTGTATGTGTGTTTGGGGGGGGGGGCGTAAAGGGGGTACACACTCAGTAGGCAAAGGCCAGTTAGGGTAGTTAGTGGAAACTTGACGGTTGAAATTCAAGGGTGACGTGCGCTTTCTAGCCATGAACATTACCCATCTTACATCTCCTGTGACCTTCGTTCACTTCTTTTCAGCCGCGGTTTTTCTTGGTTGTTTTTATTTCAGTCTCTAGCGTTGATTATAATTCCTGCCTTAAGAGATGTTCTTTGTCCTGGTTTTTACTTTCTGTAGACAATTAGCAGTTATGATGACGAGATGGCGGCTTCGTCGTCTGTCTTTCCCACCTTCTAGAGCTAGAGTTCGAACCTAGAAGGAAGCCTTCCCATCCCACAACCTCCATTATCCATCTTGAGGTACCAGATGGTCTGCAACATCGCTTTCTCTGGAGGCCTTCGTTTTGTTTTACTCTCGTCTCCTTTATTTTCTATGCGGATGCTTCATTCCGCCTTACCAATATGGACTTCTTTATGTTTAACTAAGGCAATGTTCTCAGAAATAAGGCGAAGGAAAGGAATGTTTTTGTTTGTCGCTTTCATACATATTAATGTAAGGTATTAAATAAAAACGTATTTTGCGGGTCAGATACGGGTTATGTCTTAAAATATGAATACCATTACAGGGCCTAGGCTTTTTCCACATCGAAACGTAAGAAAAAGGCCTACAGGTATTCAGCTGTTTCTTTCATGTGCTTTTGAGATGTAACTAGTTACGATATGGAAGGAATCAGTGTGTCAGAAACAACACAAATAACTGCCCAAGTACTGAAAAATACGGAATAGGCCATATTATTTGAATACGTGTTTTCGTGTATTGTGCTGGTAACTGTAACGTATAATTAATTACTGCTATCAATATACGAAGAATGGGGGTGGAGTGGCAGTCGGCTAGACAAAACTGCGGAACAAAGAGATCAGTAACCTGTACTCTGCACTAAATGTTATTAGGTCTACCAAATGAAGGACGTGTTTGGCGGGGCACACAGCATGCATGGGGAGATCAGAAATGTTTACGCAATTTTTCTTTGCTAGAAAACCTGAAGGAAAGACCGGTAGGAGCACCTAGGAGAAATTATTTAAAGGCAAACAAGATGGAGGTGGATTATATTAAGCTGGCCCAGGATAGTGATCAGTGACAGGATCTTATGGAACTCGGCAATAAAACTATTGGTTCCATAAAAGTCAGGTAATTTTTTGACTACAGTTTTCATGAAGGACTCTGCCCCATGTAGTCAGTAAATTATCAGTATACGCCGATATGTAAGAAACTACAATAGCCTACAAGAAGAGTAAATTAAGGAGATGACTAAATTTAAGTAGGAATATTCGTTCAATATTTAATCAGAGTTACAACCGCTTTATATATAAAATAAACGATGTTTTACTACGCAACAGGAAGACTTAGTAACACTACTAAGTACCGGTTTCTTCCGCAGAAACGTGCTCTTCGACCCTTTAAAAACCGTATTTCTGACAACGTCTAAACTTAATAAGTTCAGAATTGTTTGGCCAGGCCACACAAAGCAAACGGGGCGCGAGGACAATTGTTTTCGCTCCACCTGTACTGGCATGGCTGCTGTCAAGATGACGGTAATTTTACAATTATAAATTGGCTGCGGAGCATAAATCACTGTCTCTGTTTGAGAAGCAGATCCCGTCTTTGTAGGCTTACACCTAAATCTGCCCGCTGTACGCTTTTCACAAGAGACGTTCAGCATCATCAGTGTGACCAAATATCAATTCAGGTAATGGCTTTAGTGTTGCTTTCGAAGGACTGGCCTCTTTGTTACTGGCGAGAAGACATTAAAATGTGATTTCAAAATATAAACCTTCACTGATTGATGAGCGGGGAATGTAGCATGCATGGGGATATCAGAAATGCAATCAAAATTCTAGTAGGAAAATCTGAAGGGACGAGACCAATTGGAAGACCTATGCGCGGATGGGATAATATTCAAATGGATCCAAAGGAAATACGCTGGGAGGATTTTGCTTGAAATTATCTGACCAGCAGCGGATCTTGTGTACACAACAATGACTCTTCGGCTTTCACAATATTTCTTCATTAACTGATCATACACTATAAGCTCCTTCTAGAGTTTGTTGATTAGTTACTTATCCCAATATCCTACACAGCAAACAGGCTTTTTTCGGCGTCTGGAAAATTTCGAATTTCAATTGTAATACTCGCGAACGAATGTATAATAATTCATGAACATAATTTTCGGCGGTGCAAACTATGAAACTATTTCCACTAGCTGCGACTTTTATATAGCTACCTGACTCAGAGACCTACAAAACAATTACATCTGATCCCTGGAAATGGCTAATCTTCCTTGATCACCCTGAGCAATTATTCAACTGAAAAATCGCCTACCATTGCATGTTAGCTAAGCCATTTCAATCCAAATCAATTCACTTCCTTACGATAAGGTTTAATATTATCTTACATCCACGTCGATGGTCCACTCTACCAAATGATATCGATTACTTCCGACCACGTTAACCATAAATTATACGAGCCACACGCTCGGCCCATCCACTTCCTCATTTAATCAACAAACTACAGCTCAGTGATTTCTGTAGGATGCAATGTTTGAAATTTAAACTGTTAATGGTTGTGTATCCCTGATGAAAACACGTGAAGAATAACGCATCATTTTAACATAACACATTGAACACGTGACGATTTTGTGAAATCTGTCGAGAATGAACACAATTATGCACGATGACGTTCGCGTTGTTTGGATGAACGGTCAGTGAAAGTGTATTAAAAACGTTAATTCCAGATATTATGTTATCCATAATAACACGCAACTGACATTAAACCCTATGAAGAGTAATGAAATCAACTACATTCAGAGTATCCTAGCCAAATAATCGTGTGCTAATCATAACAGCCTTCATGGCTCAATGTAAATAGCCTATACCACTTCTAAAAGGTCTGGCAGTAATTATACCTTCTATACAACCTGCTAACACAGCCTCCGATCCTCTTTCTCATTTACACATTCAACATTCCCCCGGAATGAGTTTGTGAACTTTTTGTTGAAGCTAATGCAATGAAACTCTCATCCGTGTTTTGGTGTCATCACCATTTCGCATTAACGTTCTGCGGTCACAACAGCAGTCGTTGCTATGGTAATTGGTATGCCACTGCAAAACGAATGAGGCGGTTGCTTGTCATATCGTCCAGGACGAATCACTGCATCATAATTGAAAACCTTTTGACCGTCCCTTTGTTTGTGTGTGCAACAGAAACAAAGAACGTGGAAACAATGGTACCCTAACCGCAACAAAACCAAATTCCCAACGACACAACATAAATTCAGCATAGCTAATAAGAAATATAAAGCAATACCAGACACAGGCTTAAAACAAATCCTGGCGTTCATTCATTCATCCTTGAAAATGTTGGGTTTGTTTCCTATATTATACAATTCTTCCCCTTTCCTTAACAAAATGGGTGTTATTCAACACGACTAGTAGGAAACAACAAAACACGACAGTCTAAATGTGTCTGTAATTGGCCGCTTTCGAAGCATTCTACACGGAAAGATCTTAGAGACTCTTGTGAGCTAGACGCGTTCGCAGCGAAGTTGCAAAAAAACTGCTGTTTCTGAAGAAGGCAGTCTGCACCACGATGGTAGGCTGGTTTCTTTCCGTCATAAGAGTCCGCGCGCAATGAAAGCACTTGTCATTCGCCATTCACTACAGTGGACATAGTTCAACACCTCGACTTTCTGGTTACGTCGACATTTATTCTGGCTGGGAAGTGTTCTGAATGTTCAAGCTTTCTGTTTGTGGTTTCGCGTTGTCTTCCAGACCCTCACTATTTCATTTACATTTGCATGCGCTCCGGGTTTCATGTGACCAAATGCGTAAACGTCGTTTATTCTAAAACCTTAAAGATCATTTTCCATGCGAAACAAATCCTAAATGAAACCCTAAGCACAAAATTTGTCACTGCTCTAAGAAACTGTGGGTTTTGTTTCTACGGAAATGTTAACACCAGTACGTTAAAGTACTGGCCAAATGCAATGGAGAAGTGCCGTGTGACACACCCCGCGCAACGGAAGTGTGTGGGAGGAAGCCAAAACCACACAAGACAATGGCACAGAATGGATGTAAACTGTCAATTTCATGCCCCGAAGCTAAACTCGTTGAAAGGGCCGTAGGACGTCGGTACCCACTGGCCTCACAATGATCCTCTCTCAATCAGTCGGACGTGGAGATGCAAACCCGGTCCTCCAACTTCACTTGCTGAAATATAACGACTCATACCAGGCCTAAAAACTTGTACGCCTCCCCGTGTACCTTTGCTTCGAGCCCACCTATTCAACAGTCATCACCTTCGTCATTACTCGTTACTAGAATTTATTCTTCTAATTGCATCATGAGACATGTTTCTGTTATTTTTCCGAGACAGGCGTTGAGAAAATCTCAGATGATTGATGACTTCAGCAGCTATCGTTTTTGGATAGGCCTAATGCTCGTAGCCTATACTCAGTTTTATCTACATCCTTACAGGACAACTCCTTTAGTAGGTTGTAAGATAGTTACCTAAGTATTCTCCTCTAACAAATCGCCGGCGACAGGATAAACAAGAACTTGGTTTGTGTAAGCATTCCGTATATTCACCAAAACGATGGATAGTTCTGCTAATCACTTTGTATGGGAGTGAAAGTCTCAGGGTGTGAGAGACGAAAATGAATTTGGAAATTTAAATTAAGTACTCGGGTAAATGCGTACGGCGATTACATGTGTGAGGCACGCGGCTGCGATGACGAGTACAAGAATGCATGCCGAATTTCGGCGGGGAAACATCATAAATAGCTGAAACTAATTTAAAATAATGCCCAGTGGCGGTATTTTGTGCTTGTGGTATTAAATCTTCGGGTCCTGCTCCCAGTTAATCATCCACTTCTCTTCCCAAACGAGCCAAAACTCTCACTGGTCACCTACGTACAACAAAGTTCTTACTACTCTGACCATGTTGATACTGGCCTCCTGGAATGCAAAGTCGTGTGGAATTGCAGCTGATAAAAACAATTCGGGTTGAAGATGGAGGCAGTATGTTCCTCCGAAACGTTGCTATCTACCACAAGTCCACACGACGTTATAGCCTAGAAAGCACGACATGATTTCGAGTTCAGACCCCTTGTCGAAACCAACCTCCAAATGCAAAAGCTTTTTCAGTGCACACACACAAACAAGTATTTTTAGTTCACAATAAAAACTGTCACGTACGAAGACATCCTGCGATGAGGACTTTGCCTTAGCTATATCTGAAGCGGAAAAACAAGTGTTCACTATCCACATTACCATCGTCGTCATCGATATTATCATAATCATATCCGTCTGCCGCATTGCCTTGTTTGCCTCTCCTTGCGTGTTATCTGTCCAGCCATCTGCCTCCTTGTGTCTGTCTACAAATCTGTCTCTCGAGCTAATGGTTCCTTAACGATCTGTAGAAAAGCTTGATTCATTACACCACAATTGCGTTGGACACTGCCCATTTTGTGAGGTATCACCTATAAAACATTTCTCAGACTACACAAAGTCCACTGATGCCCCAGTCCTGTCCCAGCCATCCTGTTCTTTATTATTTTAGTTTATTAGATTTATAACTCAAGGCTTATTTACCCACAGACCACAACTGAGTGTCTCGCATTCTAGTGTTCCTACCATTCGGTTCTCTACTCAATTCTTGTTTCATGCGAAATGAAAATAATTTAGTTCACTGAAGACGACGTATCTCCTTTTATCCAGCAAAATATCGAAACATTTAATTTCGGCGATTCAAGATCTTCTGATAAAGTTCAGTGTAGATTAATCCCTTGGGTTTGATGCCACTAGCAGATCCACTGTGCTGCTTATCACAATACAAAGTGACATGTCACATTTCGATTATTCAACTTCTGTCGCCAACAGACCAAAGCATTACGCGAACTTTTCAAATGTGGAAGGCGTTTACGTCAATAAAATAGCCCATCCAGTTTCAGACTTCGGAGGAGATTAAACGAGCAGGATGAGGTAACTGAAGTGATTCGCTTGACTATTCAGCGTGTCAGTCAGTGTGTACCAGTGCTTCTTAACTGTTTCTCCCCAACGTCTGCAGTCCCACCCCTAACACGACGTTTCGGAAAGCTGGACGGTTTTCGGGACCGTGTGAAGCGGTGGAAGAAGGACGCTACTCCACCTGGCTCGTTGCGAAGGTCACGGACATGTTGGTCATTAATTACAAAATATAAGATTTTCATTTCTCTGCTGCAATTTTGTTTTCTCCATGGAAAGTGCGTAGAACATCTTGCCGGAAGAAAGATAAGTTAAATTGTTGCATTTCTTCCAGAAAATAAATTACCACACAGATACTGTGCCGTTTGCTAATGGCTTCTGTTTGGTAGGGAAGATACTGAAAATTGATTTATCAAGCTTGGCACTTGAGATAAAAACCAAACAACTAGCAATTAGTCTAAAAAGCTCATGTACTCAGATACAGCATGCCCACGTCATGTAACATATTTCATAATCGCCCATTTCGGCGGAATGAATGTAGTGTTCGTACGTAATCTACCTTGTTCAGCTGAAGCGATGGAACACAGCAGCGCTACGGCGGCGTACAGAAGAAGCAGCAGCCTCAGCAACTGCCCGCCCATCGTCCACACTTCCACCTTCCGCAATTTGCCTCGTTTTATAGCATAGCGGCAATTAGGGGACACGGGTCTGAAGCCAAGATCGTCATGTGTGTTCCTGAAACATAAAACCGATTAAACATGAAGCATGCGTCACACCAGAATTGTTAGCTCTGGGAACTCTGGGCTGTCCGCCTTATCTGATATCAACATACAGAATAAAGAATGCTCTTCTTCATAACATATCGTATTCATAGCACAGTGATAATTAGTGCATTATGAACAGTAAACGCAAGACTCAAATAACGAAGATAAATGCAAAACAACAAGATCTGGGAACACATGGCATCTAGTATTCTTTGAATGCTGCCACTGGAGACCACCAAAGAGGATATATAAAGTATTTATCTTTCAGCAGTTCCCCCCCCCCCCCCCCCCCC
>NW_019060413.1:949601-969422 GCF_000696155.1 Zootermopsis nevadensis
TACGCTCATATAACAGGTCCACAGACCGTATAAGCAAAGAGCTTCATAAATACATACTTTTGCTATATATATCACAAAATTTATGTCTGACCACAGCTGATATTAATCAGTTGCTGCAATCAAATCTAAGAGCAAATCATATCGCCCCTGCTGCCACTTGATTTTCCATTTAAACAAATATGAGCACTGACCTTAATTTTTCATTTCCTTTCCAAAAATTAATAACCAAATAAACTTCTTGGTATCTTCACTGCAATGGGTACAAGTGTGAATCCTACCTGAGAAGCCTGGACGGGCCTAGGAAAGACCACCGATGGTACGGGGTTCGCACAGAGCTGGTTAAAAAGCTGCGAATCACATATGCTGGCACGATACAATAAGCCATACTCCAAATTAAATTACGTATATCAGGCTAAAATTAGCCTTCCTCCACAAATTCACGCCCTATTTGCGGTATTGATTTTCTTCCGTCTCGAGAATCAACATATTGATTTGGAGGCCAATCTGTGAACGATTATATTCCATCCTTCCGGGAAATATATAGCAGCATGACCATCTAGCAGACCACCGTTTTGTCTTCCTAATTCGCCTTCACCATCGTGTAGCCATTGGGCCTAATTTAGATAAAGAATGCCACAAAAACAATTAAACTAATCTGACTGTAAAATAAACTCTCGTCTGTTAGTAGCGGCTGTCACACTGCCCTTTGTATGACGCGTATAAGTCATAAAAATTAAAAATTATTTTGCATAAGGAGTGCTAAAGTCTATACGCTTATAATGAAGCTGGCTGTCAGACATTTACACGGAATAGACAAAATGTTACAGCCAAATAAGAAATAAAATTTCAAATTCGTAGTAATGTGTGTAAATGCGCTGCTAATTACGTTTCACCACAGCAATTGATTCACTAGTCCCCCCAGCTTCGTATTTCATCCTGTAAGAATTCAATGACGTCGTATTTGGCCCTCTTCCGTATTTAAACTGTAATGTCACTTGCTCCTCTTTTGCAGTGCAACGCGCCATTTTAATCGTTGCTTCGGCTGTTTCAGAATCTAGCTACGGCTAATGCACAGCCATAGTCACAACGAAAATTTTACTTTTAAAAGAAATGCAGCCGTTATAACACAATCCATAGCTGCCGCATTTGAAGTGGTCGTTGCACTACCGGATACTCTCCGTTGTTAGAAACATAGAAAGATCCATAAAACAAGGAAGGTAGGCTCGGAATAACAGCAATGTCGTGTAATACCTGCCAAATAAAGTCGATGACAAACACGAAAGCAGTGTTGCAGTATGTGTATTCACGGCAACAATAAAAAGCTTTGAAGTTAACAAGAGAGTTTTAATGAGGCATGCGTCCCTGGTGTTACAAATTCTCCCTTTGAGTGCTTGTCAGATACTGAGCAATTAAGAAATCGTAAACAACGATAAAGCAATGCCAGCTCTGCGTTGCACATTACTTAAAAGGAACCCGTAAAATATCTCACATTATTGCCGACAAACACAAGGCACGAGAATAATTATCTACTTTATGGAAAGGCGTCCCTTTGCCTGAAATTCATTGCTGCAAGCCATCAATGTATGCGAAGACTACACAACACACAGAAGACTTTAGGTTTAAAAGTTTCATGGTTCGTCTTAAGAAATTCGAAGAGTTCCCGAGAAACTGAAAACTGTTGTATCCCAGTTCGTGTTTAGTAGTCGATTTAATTGAAGATAATTACACAGAAGAGGAATGGCTTAGCTAGATAATGGAGATGCTAATGACATTTCTGATTCGCGCTCAAGTTTCAATGCGATTAGTGAGCTGGATCTCTTAAGTGTTCCATTACAGTTTATCGAGGTAGGCACACGGCGGAATATCTGGATAGATAAAGCTTCTTCAAGAAGCTACTACTAAAAATTATATTTCAGTACTTCAAAAAAAGACACAACTGTTAGAATGTTAACCCTTCGAGGCAATCTGCAACTTTGTCATATAATCCCATCAATTTTGACTCCGTGTATTTTAGAAATGAATAACATCGCGCTAACTTCATAATTAAATCACCATCAATAAACATTATCATGACGTTATTCTGATGTATTATTCAAAAGGAACGCTGATAACGGCTTTATCATCTGTCCTTCGCTTTTAGCAATTCCAATTAAATCCTTAAATTGCGTCAATACTTTCTGCAATCCGTCTTCATACAACAAATGCCCAGTTCGGTGCGCCTTAACTGCCAATGACATTTGTAGTTGAAACATGTTTCACATAAAAATGTTTCTTTTGATTAAACCTGAATGTTTAATTGTTTACATCATGTGTATATTGTTTGTTTTGTTTTCTGTTCCTTTTATTTTTATCTTTGTTTCTGGCTCTGTAATTGACTCGTGTAGCTGTTGAGTTAGCATGTTAAAATAAATTGAATTGAACTGAACTGATTCAAAGCATCGTCCAGATTCGAGGTCCTGTGTAATATTCTGGGTATTTTCGCGCAACCGCCAATCTAAGAGCCCGCCGCGACGGCTTGCTTGTTCAGTGTTTATGCATCTACCGACCACAAGGAAATAGGTCAGACTGGATTCGTCTGGCTCAGGATTACAAAGGAAGACGCAGGGCTGTTGTTAACACTGTAATGGTCCTTCGGATTCCATGAAATGCTGCGAATATCTTGACTAGCTAAGCGACTGTTAACTTCTCCAACATCTCCTCCAGGTAATTAGTTATCATTAAATTGAAACTCACTTGGTGCTTCTAAGTAAAGCACTTCATGGTTGTTCCTCCCCCATATTCCGGAGTTCCGAATGTTAAGTAGGAAGAGCACCTGACATAACAGCACCGTGGTTTTTCTCAGTCCGTCCAGGTCATTAAAGAAAGTTACTTCCGCCGCCTCCCACACCTCTTCTCGTTCTCGGTCAATGGTCTCATTTGGCGCGAAATAATCCTAGGTGCTGATAGACACGCATCATAGTAAAATAATGAAAAGAAACAATAACATTCAGGATTCAGAGGGTTAAAATTATGCTTCCTCTGCCGGGGGAATGGAGTCTCGTCACTTATTACAAACGTTTTTTCTCTCTCTCCTGGCGCTAATGCCAAATGACGAAAACAAAATAAAATGACATTTGGCAACAGTGAGAGGGCACTCGCAGCAGTCCATTGGTTGCAAAAAGGTTTACCTAGAACTGAAAAACGGCTTATCGACCAAACCGAAAGCCCGATATGAAATGTTGATCTTATAGCAGGAAGGAAATTCTCTGGATAGTAGAAATCATCTGGTGCTTGTGAAGAAATATAAATTACCAACGCCTATTATGAGAACCGCAGTGCTGCATTCCAGCATACCACACATTAATTTTTCCCCTATTTTTTAGGACATACACTCGTGTGCTACGTTCTACGTCGCATGTTTTGCTTTCATCCTCCATTGCACAGATTCCGCCAGAAGCAATATCAGTAGCTTTCTGGGATGAGCCCCGTCAAATGATGAAAATTACAAACGTTTCGGCAAACATCGCAGCTGCCATCTTCAGCGGAAATGTGTAATGGTTGAGCGGTGAGTTTAGATTTGATGGGTGCTGATGGACGGAGCGGAAGAGCAGCGCTTCCAAAAATATCCATTCATGAAATTCACCCTTAGGATAGCAACTGCAATGTGTCCGAAATGAGAAATTTCAACATTTGACGCGGCTCATCCCTGGAAGTCTAAGTTTTGCATCGGTGCTAACAAGCCAATGCAAATCTTAAGCATGCGAATGGTACTAAAAGAACACATTTAGCGCGTTGATTAACTGTACAATAGCATCTAGCCCTGTTTGCCCATTTCCGGATTAAGATTCGGGTGTTACAAAGTTTCCTTCCGCCGTCCAACGCGAATAGCGACTAGTACTTTCGAACAGGCAAGGGCTGCTTCCTCCATCCTTCTTTAATCCTCACCCCCTGCCCTCACGGAATTACACTCAAGCCTCATCGAACTATTGAGTAAACTAAATCTGAATGTTTTTGACGACAGTGTAATGTCATAAGCGTGGTTATTTTTTTGCCACAGCTTACCGTCGTAAATCTTCCAAATCCGACGTTTTGGAAAATGAATATTTCCGTCACTAGGTATCAGAGTTGGGTTGTCCCTACTCACTTGATAGATCTAGTCTATCTCTGCCCCTAATCACTATCCAGTGGGTCAAGGTAAGTAGAAATCTTCGTTCCCTGCTACCTTAGATGAGTGGTCCTACTATGTTTCTACATTAACAGAAGTTCAGAGCATTAATCAGTTCTCTCTGTGACCATCTCTCTCACAAAATACACAGGCCCGAATACTTACTTCCGTTTAACAACTCTACAACTTTATAGATAAAGACCTTTTTCGGAACATGATACTTGTTAGATTAAGCCCGAAAGTTTCCTACTGTCTTCAAAAGAGTCCGCCCCAACCCCTCACCTAGACTGAGCTAGATGAAGTCGACCCTTCCGACCCTTAAGAATCACATTAAATATGTTTATCTACGCTTAGGTTTTTTAAAGAGGTCGTTTCTCTTCTGTCTTCGGACCATCTAATATTTTCATACTCAAAGCACATTATCATCTCATTCGAAGATACATAACCTAACCAGCTGGTAGAACGTAGGTAACAAAAAGTGAAACAAGATACGGGTCATATTGCACACGCGAGAATACAACGCGATGCCGCATGTGTCCTTATGAAACGAGGAACACAACATAAGAAACACTTTCAGTCAGGAAGTTGACTTTGGAATCGATCCAAAACTCTTCCAAATGCAAATACGAGCTATCGCCCTCAGTCGATGTGACACGGGATCTCCCCGAGACTTCGACGCGATGTGACGACAGGAAGGAAAATCGAGGGTGAAAACTGACGTCAGTTTTAACGCGGTTCAATTTCAGGACAGTCAGCCCAACAGCTAGTCCAAATTCAATTCTCTTAGCTTCATCATAACATTCAGCTTAATTTACTCGGCTTCATTTCAGACGTGTAGACAGTCATAACTTCTGCCCCCATCATCATACATTCACTTTTACAATCCAAGTCACACAGTTATTTCATTGGAAGCAAAGATTAGTGTGTAGTGTTGTTACATAAATTGCAAAATTGCGCTTACAGACACTGCATCATATTTCGAAGGAAGATAACAGACGCTTATGCTTCTAACGCCCGACTACGACAATTGACCCCCGCCTCCTACGGCACAGTTGAGAACAGTTTCCTCTGTTGTTCCTCCGCAGATGAACTTCTGGCAATGTTCATATCGCCCCCATACCGGTTGCAGAACAATATTCATCAATTCTCATCTCCCTCACTACTAGCTCCATTAGATCCAGCACATATTTTCAGTAGATTCATAACATACACTGAAGGAGAGAACGAAGCGTTACTCTTTAAAAATTTTCAACATACCAAACTATGTTTTGCGAATAAAAACTGTTCCGCCTTCTCATACCGCCTCTGTTGACACAGTTAAAATGCGCATGCCCGTCAGCACGTTTGGACAAAAAAAAGCAGTTTATACATCTGGGTTCAAAATCCGTGCAAGATATAGTTACTTCTGGGTCTCTTGAAAATAAAAAAACCCGCCAATTTTATGATGATAATACCTTTATTAGAGTGCTCATCAACAGCAAATAGTCCAAGATAGGCAACACACTATTAAAAATTATTTTGTCATATTGGCTTGCTGTTTTGTGAACTATCAGTTTAAAACAGAGATCTAATAACGTCAAATTTGGGATACAGGATAGGTGTCAACAAGTGACCTGAAGGAACCAAAATTAAATTCGTCTGACAAGTTTACTTCGAGCCCCCACTCTCAAAACAAAAATTAATTTAAAAAAAGTATTCGTAATTTTGGACATGAACACGCGGGCAGGTTCGATCTCAGGACTGCACGTTCAGTTCAGACACAATGTGCGCAGAATGCATTATAGACCAAGAAGTATATAAAAAGCCCAGGATTCCAGAACTGTCTCAACTATGTGAGGCCTATGTACGTGTTTCTTCCCTACCACAGCGCATTCTGTCGACCTTGCCTCGCATTAGGAGCTGGTTTGGACGCGCGTGCTTCTGCTCGTCTTAGAAACACTGAACACTTCTCTAGGACAAAGACAATGAATGCGGGAGAAATGGAAGGGAGCTTGTTCCTACGCTGTATAAACGTTTCTTGCTAGAGGAAAGCGTGACAAAAGTCTGAAGTCAGCTTTTCAAAAGACATTTCAAGATCGGTGCCGGTACTTACTTTAAAAACGAAACTTTACAAACCAGCTAATTAACGGCGCAAGATACTACAATGCGACAGGAACTGTGGTAGAATACGGAAACCTGAAGAAATCCCTCGATAGTCCATACAGGCTTGTAACTTCTCTACCTTGTTCGGTGGGGCATTTACATTCGACGTTATGTAACATGCACAGTTGAAACAGCGATGTTCAGCAAAGAGACCAGAAGCCAAGGCAGTGCACCTGGCAAATAATGTGCACGAAAAAAAATTACAACGGGATTTGCAAGGGTCATTTTATCATGAGGCTTATGTGGCACGACATCTGCAGTTGAATCCGCCCACTTATTTACCAGACACTCCATGGCAGACCCTAATAACAAAAACATGCCAGACACCAAAAGACACGAGACCGCAAGGCCATTGTCATCTGATGATACGCAACATGTGCAGTTGAAACAGCATCTCGTTGGATAACGTAACTAAACTAGAGACCAAGACGTAGTCCTAAAAGACAATTCCGAAAGAAAGTGCAGTGAAATTTGACTGAAGCATTGAAACACTTCTCATGAATATTAAGAGAATTCATCAGCTGTAGCATAACGGTTTTCAGTGTTCGTCTTTTATTTTTTACAATAGAAAATCTGGCGTGATATCGTTGCACGAAGTCACACAGGACAATCAATTAAAACTGGAACTAATTAATTCGCGCGGACAAAGAGTTAACAATTCCTACTTGATGACAGCTTGTCAAGAACAAACAAAAGACGCATTAGTTGCGCAAGGAAGTTGTGCCAACCTCTTGGGAAAACAATCGCACTCCTCCTAGGAATGTCACCTGGGGTATAAATACGATTCTTGAACACATGTTTCATGGCGCAATGGTGTCGGGCTTGACCGTGTTATAGAAGAGTGAAAGAGAGTAATTAGCTGCCTTGAAGTCTCGGAACATACATGCAGCCTTTACAAGACACTGGCTACCACCGCTAGGCGTATGTCGTCAAAGCTCTGGAGCAACACTTCTTCGTGTCTCTTCCTTTCGTCCTTTGTTCGGATCGACGACTAAGAGTCAAGAACAGCAGGGGTCAACAAATAAAGCGCTCGCCATCGACATTTTTGACACCATGGAATCACTTTATATGAAGAGTAAGAAAGATTCTCTTCAGGATTCGGAAACAGCACATGAAAACAATGAAATCCAGCCAGCGTATGAATAAATTACTATATTAGCCATTTAACTACTAGAGCAGAGATATTTCAATTCGAAATAATATTCTCTTCAGCGTGTGTTTGTCGGGAATTGTGATTTACGGAAACTTAAAGTTTGTTCTCGGCTGCTGCGCCACAAGTAGCAGCCATCTTCGTACATCGTCGCCGTGAGAACCTGAAATCTCATTAAATGTTTGTGGAAACTGTGAGTTACCATGGAAATACGCCAATGAATGAGACATTTAAAGATTTCTGTCTTCTGGGTTGTTGCGCTCTGTAGTCTGGTCGATGTTTAACAACGTTTCTGAGGTCATACTGCATCCGTCATCAGGGCGATTCTTAGTATGAAGATTTCTGTCTTCTGGGTTGTTGCGCTCTGTAGTCTGGTCGATGTTTAACAACGTTTCTGAGGTCATACTGCATCCGTCATCAGGGCGATTCTTAGTATGAAGATTTCTGTCTTCTGGGTTGTTGCGCTCTGTAGTCTGGTCGATGTTTAACAACGTTTCTGAGGTCATACTGCATCCGTCATCAGGGCGATTCTTAGTATGAAGATTTCTGTCTTCTGGGTTGTTGCGCTCTGTAGTCTGGTCGATGTTTAACAACGTTTCTGAGGTCATACTGCATCCGTCATACTACACTGCGCAACAACCCAGAAGACAGAAATCTTCATATTCACCGTTGTGAAAACCTCATATCATACAATGAGGCATTTATTTTGAATAATTCGGCACCGGATTTTGGTGGTTTTTTAAAAATTTACTTTCTTAAACGTAATTACACAAACATTAACACATGTAAATAACAATCTGAATTTGACAGAAATCAAAGATTTAAGATACCTAGTATGCTTATTTTCAATTTTAATTTACTACAACTATAAATAAGCATCATAAACTCTAGTAGGGCCCACTCCAGGTATGACCTGTGTCTGGCTCACCTTGAGAACACCAATCAGAGTTGGGATAACGTGTCAGAATTAATTATTACGTATTATTTATATGTTTTTCGTACGCCTATAAAATATGTTCATTCGATGGGAATAACTTGACATTACTTAACAGTTTTCGAACTACGGAATTTTCCTTAAGAGATTCTCTAGCCCACGGTCAAGTCGAAACAACACCCACCAGGCTCCCAAGTACGAATAATTGTCCAATCCCACTAAAGAATAAATGAAACGCCTTCATCATGTTCAGTTAGACTGGTAGGCTTTATTAATGTACGGAATAACTGGTACCAATCAGTAAAAAATTATGAACAGACATTGCCGGTTTCTGTGACCAAACCCAAATGGACGAAACTCAAATTAACGTAATTCTGTGGCCAACCACCTTGCAAATTTTAATAAGCAAACATTAATTGGCAGGTGTTATTTGATATTCCGAAATCTATTCTGATTCTTTGAAGCCCGAGGCGCATCGAAGTAATGTCTAAAAATACAGCTTCTATCACAAAAAAAAGGCGTCTCCTTTTTGAAGATAAATGTGTTAGTGCTGGTGAAGGAAATATTCGCTGTTCACTCCGACAATAATGCGAACCTCGTAAATACTCTGTGCGCAAAATGCAAATATACTTATTATTAAAGCGTGTGGGAAAAAATGTTACCATAATGATTTAAAGTAATAAGTCATTAACTGCAGAAACGGCAGTTGTGGGGTGTGGATCTCAGTTCAATGGGTCTTAGGGCTCGAATCTCCGTGTAGGGCCCATGTGGCTGCAGGTAGATTCGCATCACAGTCGTTCTGTTAGGTCGCAATCGCCCTGCCTTAAAGTAGGTTATAATTTCACAAGGTCGGAACAGTTCCCAAGAAATTTAAGGAGCGACGACACCTGGCTCTAAATGAGTGTTGCATGGAACAGCAGGGTTTATTACGAATGAACTAGGAAGGATGTGGAAGGACGCGGTCTTGTACTATTTTAAGGCAACTGTGTCGGTTGCGTCGTATAACGGTCATAGCAACGATGAAGTAGACGAATATGAAGTGGAAAGGAGGATAAGAGGAGAAAGAAGTATAATGAAAATGAATAGAAAGTAAAGATAAATAATTCATGCGGATTGAAGATTATAAGGATGATGTTTAAAACGAAGACGAATGTCGAAGAGATAGAAAGTACAAAAAATGAAATGCAGTTCACAACCTCCATAGCCACTTCCCTAACTTGTTTTTCTTGTTACAAATTATTCGACTGTTATTATACAGCAGCTCACGACAAGATAATGGAACTACGCGTACTATTACGCAATGCAGTGAAAAATGTACATAATAGGTGTAAACAATTCTTACACTTAGGTGCAGGGCCTCTATCTTACAAAGTACGGAAAAGTGAAACTGTACAGTTTTAAACTCGCCACTACACAAGTCCAGAGCCCACCTGCATCTCTGCCGGGATAAGAACTTGACCGGCCGCCACGTCACTGATTGAGCCATCGTGATTCATACACGTTAATGTTTAGACTCTGAAACGACGCGCCATCTCGCCTGGAATTAAAATGGTCACGGTCTGCATGCTTTACTCCCGAAAAAACACAGAAAGTTGAATGAACCCAGGAGTTCTGCACGAGGTGGAGCACAGTGCTCTCACCTGAATATGAACTCCAGCCGTTCAGTTCGAATCTCTAGTCAACGGCTCGCGACTCGCAAAGATGTTGCGTAACTAGTTTTAGGCAAAAAAGCAAACGATTAAACTCGTTCGTTCGAAATAGCATAAAACAAAGCGAGCATTTTCAATATACTGTGAAACCGCTGCTAGGGTGGGTCGTTGTGGTCTGAACAGAAGAGTTGGGCCAGAATCATAACTGGAGCAATCTTCTTATTATTCCTTCTTTTTCATCATTATAAGATAATACGATGAAGAAAAATCCCTTCTACGTCCACCACTTTCCTTCTTTCTTGCTGGCTGTGTAATGAGAGGAGCGTGATTCTGCAAAAACATCAGCAGCAGCAGGGAAGGATCATCGTCATGGGTTTCCAGCGGCTCTTCATTCCCTCAGCAGCGCCTAGTCTAGCTCTCATCGTAATGTTCTGTTGCTTTGTACAGCGAAAGGGCCGGCTGTACTCTTATTATATGGTTACGGTACAGTCCCAAAAGAAACTATAATACTATGGATCAAGAGGCATTTCAACTCTCCCGCTACGAACATGCGCCGCGAAATGGATGGCTCCTGAGTCACTCTTGCGTCAAGAGTATAACACGCAACGTGATGTTTCTGCAATTTTTGTAAAATATAAAACAGCAGCAGACTAGATCATGACACAGATATTCGTTGTCCAAATATATTAACAGAGAATGGCAAAAAGAAGAAAAAGGACGGAAGGATGGATAAGAAAAACAGAATGAAACGGGAAGACAAATACGATAAATACAAAAACCAGGAATGAGCGACACAGAATGGAAGGCAGGCAGAAAGAGGCAAACAAATAATGTGGGAGGATGGGCCAAAGGAAGAGAAATGGGAACAGAGAAAGAAGCACCTGGGTCATGGACCTACTACATAGTTACTAGATGCTACTCACACAAAATTACCCCCTCTCCTACGTTACAGGCACCACCACTTCGACGTAGGGACGTTCACGGGGCGTTAAAGAGAAAACCACTGCTGTGTGCAAGGATGTCTGCCGGCTTACATATGTGCGTACAAGACAGACATCATAAAATAAAGTCGTCTCCTTATTTCAACGGGCTTCTCGATTTCAGGAAATCCTGTCAGAAAGAAAGCTTCTGCAATAAAGTCTGTCTGTCTGATTGCACCGCTACCAGTCATATTTGGAACATGCCTTCCGCAAACATAGTACAAATCGTAAAGCTAAAATGATTAATAATGCGCCCTACACTGAATGAAGACTGAACTTCAAAGTGGCTATCTTTCGAATAGCGTTTCTAGCGATTACTACCAGCACGGTCTATGAAAGGCGTACCGTCTGTCCTGGGTATTACAAAGACGGTGGTGGAGTTGAAGTCAGCAACAACGAAATATCCATTCGCTATTCATCTCTAAATTGGTAATTCACTCGATGCTCAGCAAAATAATCGAACTGCTTGGTGTAGCGGTAAAGCTCCAGACTAGTTTCCGGAGGTACCTGCTTAAAGTCTCTTCACACTCACTGACTCACTGCTAAATAACCAAATGCCATTAATAGTCTATCAATCCCTCAATCAATCAATCGATTGATCGATCCCGTGGTGCAGGACCACAGTTCTATTGAATTCCGCTGAAAGTTATTTGTCGACCAAAACCAGGGTCAGGCACATGGAGGATCAAAATTAAGGTCATGTAGAAAATTGACCGTAGTAACGTACTATCCTGACGATTCTTGGGTGGAAGGGGGTGGCGGGCTTTGCAAGAAGTTAGTCCGTCATAGAAATGTACTCTCTGGCTTTACATGTGCGACAAAAAAGGTGCCGTAATTGTAAAACCGCAGGTCCGGTTAAAGTAATAATCGACGGCAGGTGTTCTGCGTACAGTCTCCGGGTTCGTTCCACTGAACCAAGCTCTTCAACAGCTTATACCGAGCAATCAATGTACGGTGACGCTCCTGTTTGCTACCACTCCTGAGTCGAATGTTACACAAGGCCGGGGAAAAATACTGCACACAAAATATTTGATTGGAAAAGTCTGTTTGGGACACACGCGAGTGTAGAAGTTCTGTATCTCTCAGCCCCTTCAGGACGGGAAGACACACAACAGTCACAAGATTCTGGTTGGCAATTTAGCGAAATGAAACTGCTTGAAGCCTCAGCATCAGTGGCAAAATCACCCTGCCCCTGGAAGTATGCAACGATGCGATGAACACAGACAAATTCATTAGAAAATCTAGTGTAAAGAGAACACCTGGAGGTCCGACACAAATGAGAGGGAATGAAGTGCTAGACGCCTGGATCCTGCAAGTGAAACAAGCGACAACCGATTTCATGCATAAAATTCCTACGTCACCATCAACAGTCATATTGCCATTTGACGCTAATGGCAGAGGTGTGTACTTTATAATTTGTCAGGAAATAAACGGGAAAACACCGAATAAACCCCAACTCGCGATCCCCACGAACTCATTATTAAGATTCTTTTTTTAAGTATTGCGCGTAGAAGCAGAAAGAAAGAAGATTTTAAACGTTGTTTTCTATAACCAATGGCACAACAGAAAGCACTCGGTTATCTGAAATGGTAGGTATCGAAATGTATAGTTTGTATAATCATAACAGAAGTACCAGAAATATTCTGTACAATGATCCGTGTTTCAAAGGATGTAAAACCTAATGAAATTACCGGTAATAATTCTGGCAATGGGTTTGGTCCCAAACCTGTTTCCCGACGTCTAGAACGACATTTATAAACACTTAAATCTAAATGGCGTTGCAAAAGGCCTACACACAATATCGCACAGAAAACATACGTATTTTAAAGTTATGAACATTTATGTGTACAGCGCTGTTAGTCTTTACCTCATCTAAAAACACAAATACGCTATGCCCTACACTTATTCTAAATAATGAATGAAGGTAATTAAAATACCGTCAGTGAATTTCACTGCAGGGGCGCGAATTTATCTTCGCCACGGCGTCCAGACCCACCCAGTCTACCGCACGGCTGTTCACCAAGTAAAACGGCTTTAGCATTATCCTGAAGATCTGTACCTTCCCCCGGGTTTTGCCAGGGACAACTGTGGCTTCAACATTAAGAATAAATAAGTGTGGCGGCTCTTGCTTAGGCAGAAAATGAGGCTTTATGCACAAAGTCTTACGCCGTATATAAAACAGCGTAATGCATTTAATATTGCAGCACAGCAAAAGACGAGTAGTACTATTAGAAAACGGTTGGGTACGCCTACCGAGTATCCCATGTTACACGAGGGTTTTTTCTCGGGCATTCCCTCCAATCGCCGCAGTGTCGCTTTAAAACACTCCACGAGCGTCACAACGTGCACTCATTCGCGTCTCTTCAGCTGTCGTTTTGTGCATTTTAACAAATTTTGTAATACAATCGAGGCTGAAGCCATCGTTCGAAACTGATGTAACAGTAGGCAACAAAAATTTCAAATCACAGTCCTCTATCTCCCGGATTGAAGACGGGGGCAAAATTTTCCTCCGAACTGTTGATATCTATCCACAAGGCCACATAGCGTTAATACCCATATCACCAACATTGGCCCGAAATCTTGTTCTCGTGCTGTGAAAGAAGTATCACACGTGGTCAGAACAAGACATAACGTATCGCATATTTTAATCAGTTCCTTGTGGTCATGAGTGGAGAGGAAATTAGATGTTTAGGAGATGCAATGACGCGAAATAGAAAGGAGAAAATCCAGTTGAAAGTTCACTGTGACCCGTTGTCTTTACAGGCCTACTGTCCCTTCATTTGCCTTGAAAGATCAACTGATACCCCCTAGTAAGATAACCTACACTAGACGATATTCAAACTGAGCTTTTCCGAAATGCAACATCCTCGGTGTAACATACTGGATTACCTTCATGTAACAATGCGCCTTCTTACTTATTCAACTTATGCCTTAAAACCCTTTGCAACTGCTGTCGGAATCATCTAAGAGAGGATAAAAGACATTAAAATCAAGAGAACAAAGATAAGTGCATATGTACGCTCCACTTCCATTAGCCAATCGCACGAGAGGGATTAGGCAAGATACATTCCTGGCCTCGCAGGCAGTATTATCCAGCATTAAAACCACGATAAGCTCCAGTCACGGCATCTATATAGCTTGGGATTAGAGCCACGGATCTCCAGACAAAAAGGGCTGACTTTCCTTACATCTTTGTTTCGTCTAAATTGAATTGCATATACTGACTTGCTGGCTGGGTGGGTCGTTGATAGCACTAAGAAGATAACCTAAGCCCCAGACAGTCCACTTTAATCTAGGACAAGCAAGATACAAGGCATTTCTATACTTTAAACCTGTATATAAGTTTCCACCGAGTTAAGCCGGATACAGGAGAAATATATTTCGCATATAAGCCAGCAATAATCGCATATACTTGCAATTACCACCCAGCGTTTCGATATCGACAACTTAGCGACTCAGCACTGTCCCGTTGTAAATTTCGACATACTGTTCGCTACGTTTGAAAGTAGGCTATTGTGTTGGACCTTGTCAATATTATGAGGAACCTCACCATATATGACGTTTTCGAATTTCGCTGTACCCAATAAGCTCTTCCTGAAGCTCTGTTCGGTAAACCTTGTCCCTACCTACTTATCAAATTGCAAAATATTTCAAGATAAGGCAAGGGCGCGTGTTGACTCCGTGAGTGTATTCAATGAAATTTGGTTAAAAATGAAAGGTTGTTTCTGCACGGAAGACTGCAAACAGGCTTCTTCTTCTTCTTCATTATTATTATTATAATTATTATTATTATTCATTAAATAAATTGTGTTCTGTGGTTTCAAGAACGGAACGCCTTATCCTTTCCGTACTGAATGCACGCATACGTAAAAATGTAAATTTGTCCCAGGTGCTTAATTACGTAACACGCAATCAAAACATGGGGAAGTGGAGAGGCGGTATAGCTCCACGCATTCTTAATATCGGCAACAGATAAAGGTGGCTGTTAGCTTCACGCATCGGTCGCATTACACCCAAGAAAAGGACTGAACGTTGTAGCAAAGAAACAAATGAACGAAGTACGTTTCGAATGCACAGTCTGCCCGTGTGTTAAACAGGCCTATAAAATAACATGAATATCTTATTAAATTTGATAATGGAGAGATGCACTACCCGTTGCCAGCTGAACTTGATAAGCAGTTAGTTATTATTTTTAGTGTTACTTTCTCTAAATGAAACTCAAATTCATCTTCCTTATTTCTCTAAAACAAGATAGGTGTGTCGGGTTGTAGTGCTGTGTAGTCTGGTAGAAGGGCGATGAAATGACCTGATGATGGAGGCGGCAACGACCTCTTAAACGTCGGTAAACTTCCACAACCGCCCAGAAGACTGACTGTAACTGGAATAAGTGAACAGGCCCCACGAAGTCAGTGTGTTTTTCCGTAGGAGAGTAAGTAAGTGCATTTCCCGTCTTCAACCTATAAGGCTACGAACTGGGCACTTGTGGTTCGATAGCCGAAGCATGCGTTACGACACCTCGCCGCGCCATCTGTCCACTGGTACACGGTCCCCAAGAACTTCGACCGCGGACTGTACTCGGAATCCACCGGCATGTGATGTGTGTGCGACACACGACATACAGAAAACAGTCGAATCATTTTCGAGCGTGGACATCAAAACCTTTGATCGGGGTCGTTCATAACCGCAAGGAGATTAAAACGCATCGGCTGCATTGGTTGAAGATACTTTCATGTGCCTGCAGTCTTCGGTAAGCAATTACATAAATCAAATATTTGTATGTCTTTCCAAGGTCGTTAAACTCACGGTGGTATCTGTCTCAGGACTGCTATATCGCGGGTTCGAAGTCCGCAAACACCATAAGAGACGCACATGCCCTTTCATAATGCTCATTAGCAGTACAGGATTTTTTTCTATCCGGGGATCATTCAGTGCAGTTAAAAAACTTGAACTGTTATTAAAGCTTCACCCAAATAAACCACTGCAGATGAACCTATTACACCGTACAAGAAAGCAAGCATTTCCTCTACAAAACAAAAGTAGGCGATTCCAGTAAATGTGAATATGCTGAATTCAAACCTTAACGTCAAAACGTTGTATCATTCGTTGTGAAGGCGTAAAATCTTCAGATAAAACAGCGTTGTTAAATATCCACCACTTCTGAGGGCAATAATATACTTTAAAGCTAAATTTGTATTCTCCAAAAGGCTGTGTGTCTTGCTGGTCGATTTTAAATACAAAATGACTACGTGAATGGGAACTGCATCTAAATTATTCACCCTTAACCCAGTTCGCACAAATAATGTACAATTTCCATTCCACCTAACAGAATTTTAGCTATCATAAATACCTCAAAAATAACGGGTCTTGAGAAAGAGGGCAGTAAAATGCAATCGGGGTAACTGATCACCGCACGAAGGTAGATCGGGAATGTGGCTTGTGACGTCTACAACTGCCAGAACTGTACTGTTAAAGTTTCCTTCGCAGATCGGCGCCCCTGTGCTCGATGTCGGAATAACCAAACTGGAATTTTAAAGAGATGCACACATTCCACATTAACCTTATATATTCGTTCCATACTCTTTAATAATAGGGCCACATGACGAAGAGCCATGTTTCTCTGTTGCTTGATTTATTTCAACAAGTTTTATCGATTACATACCTTATGTATCGTTGAATACAGATATGGGATGCGTGTGAATGATGCATAAGAAACCGGTAGTAGCCTCTTTTTGTAACAGCGCGGAAGACTTCGGTTAGGACAAAAGGCCTCGGGGCCAAGAATCGAAGCCAGTATAGTCCTAATACGAAGGACAGATAATTTGTAACCTTCTACGTCCACTGGCCTGTTTTAATACCATAAATTAATTACAGTGCATGATCCAATAATCCTTTCACAAGATATTGACGATGAACTGCTCTGCATATCAGCGAAAGAATTACAAAATTCCCAAACTTAGAAACGTGTGAATAATAAACGCGAACGACGTCCGTGCTAGATTCTTGTTGAAGACGACTGACTGTCTTCAACAAACCGTCATAGAATCATCAAACACTTCTAAGAAGCCGGTAAAATTATACGAGACCACATAGCGCAACAACTCATAAGACAGCGACCTTTGTACTCGTCGCCGTGAGAACCAGAAACCTCACCAATAATTTGTTGTAAGAGTCGCTTTTAATATCCCACCGTCTTGACGCGCTAAACAAGACTGACGTTTCGGTTGACATTTCTGTCTCCCTGGAGATCGATGATTTGTAGAACGGAAAGTCTTCTATATCAAATGAGGCCTTGAACATATGTATATCTCTCTCACCTAGATTTGTTCTCTTCGCATTACGTCCTGATGCGAACGGCGCACACAGCACGAAGGGCAGTATAGCTTTCGTCACATTGTATAAACAAAAGCAAAAACAAAATGCTGAGAGGTTCTGCCATTGTCTCTGCACGGTTTGGCGCGGTTGCTGAGCTGCTGGTGCATTTCCATTAATTTTTAATTAACCTAATTAGAGGCGGAGAAGTAGATGGCTGAAGGAGGGCAAAAGGAAGACCTCTAAAGCTGGTACGTCTGGATATACCCTGTACACGCTAGTGGAGCCCAACTACCCCACACTTTCCGCTACGCTTATAATAACGCACACAAAGTTCTGAGGCCTTGCCTGCATAACCGAGCTTCATCCAAGCCCCGTTTCTGGACAAGAGTGACTTACTTACGCCTACATAGCTCGGGTTACATCGTGTAGGACTTTTCGTACTTGAGAACAGACATCAACTGATCATCGTGGTATGTACCGATGATACATCAAGTGCTGCACTTGAAAGGGGTCAAATTATGGTATGATGACTGGAAATGGGCACAAATTTAACTGTCTCGATGCTACGTATTATGAATGACGTATACACCTTTGAAAAACCCACCACGTTGTGATAACGAAATCGCATGAAAAATAAGTGGCTCTAAAAACCGGCTATTTGTGACTTGCTGCACCGTTTGTCTAACTTTGAATTCCAGTTCGTGAGGTCATATCCTTCAGCAGTTGACATATTTTGCTCGTCTTCAACACTGGCGATATCTAATACGCGCATCTACAACTAACAAACAATCAAAACTATTTTTCTGGCAGCAAATCTCGAAGGTCAGCTAATACTAAAACCAAACCGTACCACTGGACACGCTCCAGAGCCAGTTCTAACTGCAACCCCCATTCTGATAACATTTTCCCCAAATCGACCAAACGGAATGAGCTACCTACAGTAGGCCTAGATGGACGGCTCAGAAGCCAGTCAGTGTAAATCGTTAAGACATACGAAACGTAAACTTATTACCGAAGAACCAAACGTTGATTAAATTTTTATTGGGGTTAAATAATGTTACTAATATAGAAACGGTACACTCCATAAACCAAATCCTAACTTACGACTGGCGTCTTACGTAGGACTGATCACTGTTTTAAAAAATTGAAATCCGGGAAGGTAATTTGCGCGAGTGCTTCAGCACCATGCCGATAGGTGTACAGGGGGAATGCAGGCGAAGTTCCACAAATTCTTAGATTGAAAACTTGAAGAATGCTACCGATCGCTACATTGACACCCACGCTGCTTAATGCCGTCAGAAAACTCTCCGATATCTATGGGATAGGAGGCCAGGTTGGCGGACTAGGCCTGGTGGCGGAAAATAAAAATCCCTGCTATTGACAACTGAGCCCTGGTCGTCCAGCCCAAAGCGCTGTGGCCAGGTAGAGGGTCCACTCATTTCTGCAGTTTCTGCGGTGAGGAAAGCAGCAGCAACACTGAACTTCGTCCGCTGTTGTTCGCAGACGACAGCACATTTGGTGTAGGGGTGCTCTGCGACTGAGGCCAACAGACCGAAATAATTAACTCTACTTTTAATTTACCTTGAACAACAGCACTGCTACTCTAGCCAATAGGACAACGCGATAAACTTGTAATATCCAATGGGGAGGCACGTAATATGGAGTTCTCTCCCTCTTTTATACTTGAACATAAACGTAACTGAGGAGTTTATGTTTTTAGCGCGTGCTATTTAAATGTTTAATAAACACCACGAATACTTCTGAAAATAATAAAGCGTGCATGTTTAAAAAAATTACTGCCAAACAGACAATGATCAGACGGAAAACGCTCTCATTTGTGTACGTTTTGACTTCTGGTATAAAGTAAAACTAATTACGAGATAGGAAAGGAAATGAACGCCATTGTGCTTAAATTGTAACTACACCAAAGTGTGTGTGGGGTAGGGGAGAATCGATTCTGTCTGAAACACTGTTAATTCTATGGCATGAAGCACAAAAGCTGGAACTATTGTAATGTTTCAAAGGCACCGAATTAACCTACACTCGCCGTACAGTCTTTACTGCACTATGTAAAATATAGGTATTATAGGTTCGCTGTAAATCACGTTTCGAGCTGAAAAGCCCAGGTACAAATAAATAAGTAACTTCAGAGTGTGAAAGCTGCGACTGCAATACTACAGAGCAAATTTCTGAAGTTATTACAACCGGCCAGTCGACAGAAGTGAAGCCATCAAATCCAACGGCTTTTAATTTTGGATTCATTAAAGCCATTACCACAAATTAAAATTGCAATTCACATTCTCTTGAACGTGGATGAATCTGAAAACTGAATTTTCGAATAATTCTGATCCCGATGGTACGATGACCCGGGGCACACATACCAGGATCGAGGGTTCCAACTTCCCTGTTGCTGGAGTTGGTTATTTCATAACGCTGTTTTGATACAGAGGGAACATGTAATCGTGTGTGATGGAAAGGTGATGTAATTCACGAACGGGATCTCGGAGGGG
>NW_019060413.1:969666-991420 GCF_000696155.1 Zootermopsis nevadensis
ATTTGTACAAATGGAGCTGCAAACCCGGAATTCGACTGGACGGGTCGAACAGAACTGAAACTCACTGAGGGCGATGTTCGATTTTGTACTTCCCGAAAGCAAGTTTACTGCGTTGCCCCTTCACCAAACTGCTCAGTAGGTGGTTAGACAGTGATATGGTAAAACACTGAATAGCATCCAGGGCTGTTGGTTACTTACACAGACACAGGCGAAGAACAAGGACCGGTAAGTAGTTTACGTAGTTCTTAGCCACACGACGGCCTCTTTGAATATTTTCTTGCTAGGCGGAGAAAGAAATTCGAAATTATTCGTGGCACTAAATACAGCTAATCACCAATCATATTATATCACATAACCGTACTTCAGCGTGTCTTCTATCAAATCTGTTTACCGTTCTGCTGCACGAGCATTGCACTGGCTCTCGCCATCGTTTGAGCCAAGTACATTTATTCTCCTGGTGCGACATAGCGGGTTGCGTTGTGTGAACCTGCTAGATGATACTGCCACCTAGCATCATTTTGATCATCATCCCGATCAGTAAAGTCTTCTGTGTTGGAAGTCGCAATGCAAGAGAGAGACAGAGCAAGAGAACCAGAATGTCCGATCTGTAATATGGACTCCCGGTCATGCTGCAGCCCTTGAGACACAATCTCATTTCCGGCAGGCCGAAACAATGAAGTGGGCAGATAAGGGCGAGAACAAGATGGCGCGATGCAGCATTCATCATGTCGTTGCCAGACGTAACTAGGTCGATAGGGTTGAACCGGTGATATGACTATAATACGGGTCGCCGGACAGTATGCTACACAGCAGACAGGAACTGGAGGTCTGCCGCCAGCATAACACAGCAGCACGCAGTAGCCAGGGACGAGCGGTCTGCTCCTAGCTTAATGCACAGTAGCACACACTATCCAGGGACTAGCTTAATGCATAGCAGCGCATAGTAGCCAGGGACTGACTGACGCTAACAAACGTCGTTGCACGTCGAAAGTCTTTATCATCAAAACTACCACAAGTGTAACTGATTTTACGATTGTTTTCACTTGGCGTCGCTGTGCATGTAGCACGATGCAGACTGTGGAGGAACGGGCATGTGAGTATTATAAAGAGAATTTTTCGTAAAAGAAATTAGGGTTGTTGCCTGTTTCGACGATGAGCTGCCAGGTGCGACTGTCACATTCATGAACCCTTGAAATTGGATGCATATGTTTTCTGTCAAGCAAGATATTCTATATTTCATACTGAATATATGCCTTGGCAGCTAAATATAGCCGCACGTTCTGCATTCGTGAATTTGTATTTAAAAAACTTCTCAGGCTGTGAACCTGTAGATCGAATGTGTTCAATAACTACCGGGCAGGCTACTGAATACGACAACTAACTGCATACTAAACTTTCAATAAAATTCGTAAGTGCCGCACTATTTACTAGTAGCACTCCATCCTCGTCAAATCTCGTCCGAATTACTAGCTTGACGGGGTTTCTTATAACCTTTGTGTCTTCGAGCATCCTGCCTTCATCTTCAAGGCTGAATGTACACGAGTATATTAGTTCCTAAAGACGACAATGAGGAAACTCAGGATGCGCCAAAACGTTTCCTAGGAAACTCTCAAATCTGAAGGTATAACTTTAGAGACCAAAGAGCGGAAGATTTTGGGCCAAAAGCATGAAAAAACATATCTAGAAGTAAAAAGAAATAATTACATAATGAAATCTGAGGTTTCCGCGGCGGTGTGCACGTTCGCGGACTGTATTCTTCCGCGATGCACCACGCGGTAGACTGCTACACGGCCATCAACATTTCCGAGGAAGGCATCGCCGCCAAATTTACTTCACTTTTTAAGACGGGACAGAAAGTTCCTCGGAAACACCGCCTACAAGACTACACGGCATCATAACCCGCAAGACAGCAGTTCTTACGTTTTTGTATACTTACGTAACCCTTCCCCACGTGCTGAGCAATGCATGTGAAACAGAGAAAGCAGCAGATTACAACAAAATGTCGTTTAAAGCACCGCCGTACAGGTGAAATGAAACCCGTTTTGAGACAAATTTAAATCTCGTGTAAAGTACACACCAATTAAAACTTCCTTCACTTTTCGTGTAGACAGAGCAGACTACTGGGCGAGAACACAATATAGGCCTTCCGCAATATGTTAATTCAAAAACAGATCCGTGAAAGTTCTGTAACTCTAGGAAATATTTAAAATCATGTTCTGACAAGTTTGAGTGGGTGGCTCAAGTTTCCTCCTTTTAGCTGTTTCATTTTCTCATTTTTCGATTATCTTCGCTCTGTTCCTGGATTTTTTCAACTACGGTAGGGAACGCTTTTATTCGCCACAGCGTCATAACCTACAAGACAAGAATCCAAATATTTATGTGCTGTTAAAGGAGATGGCATGGAAATGGTAAGTTAATAAACCAAGAATCAAACTAACATGTTGAAGGAAAATTATATTCCTTTATTATGCAATTCCTATTAACAGGTATAATAAAGAGTCCCCCTTTTTTTTAACATTTGCCACTTTTCTTCTATTCGCGCATAGGGTGTTTCAAAACACTAAATAATAAAACTGACGCCGATAAACGCCTGCGTAGCGGCCTCACGCCGAACGCGTGCCAAGCGAGACCACATCGCAACATTGTTCTATACCAGACTGAGCCGCAGGGTTCAGACAGCAATTGAAATTTACCGTTTCTAGCCTTATACCCACAACTGATCAAAGAGGTTCAACACCATCGCAGACCGACTCCTCTACAGTTTATTACGGTGTTAGCTAGTGGTTAGCCCCGAAAGTAGTATTCAGAATATGTTTAAAACGCCGTGACCCACAGTCAGCTCCTAGCGACTGTCTGCACTTCAACCATCATTACGAGCAGAACAATTACAATGTGTAACAGTTCTGTCCATTAGCCATCTTAATTAAACCAAATAATTTGGTGTAGCTGTAAGGTCTGTGGGCCTAAGCGTACCTAGTTCGAATCCAAGCCTAGTGCGATACTGCTGTAACCACCTGCTAGGTATTAAGCTTAAATGTAAATACAGATCAACAAGAAAGACTTCATAATTAATTTAAGCTGGATATATATTTTTCGAGACAATTTTATTACTAATCAGAATCGGAACTGAAGCGAACCGAGTGCGTCACTTGTGCCAGGGGCACACAACAACACGAAAAGCGATTGAAGGGTTAAATATGTATAAGAAATGACAATTGAATATCGCCAGTGCTAGACGCATAGCGAAATGTAAACGAAGCGAGGGGGGTCATGATTTTCTACCGTTTCTGATACTGGATGATTCATTACAGGAATAGACAATGTCCAATAAAATATTCCTATAATCAGTAGGTTTTGCTTGTTACGTAGATCTGAATACAAATATCAAGAATGCTGCGATAGTTAGGTCCCTTGGTTCAACAGGCTGCCGGCACGATCGGCTGAAGAATGGGAGGGGGTGCAGGTCTTTGAACTAAACCCGGTTGCAGAAAGTGGTTGCCTGCTCTACTCTGTGTCATCTTGGCAGTAGAAAAGCCGCCGTTAGAAAACTTGAAAGACGTGTGGAAAGTTGCTGGTTCGACTCCCAGCCTCGGAACCCTTTGAGCAGAGTTGGAGATTAATCGGTACCAACTGCCGCTCTGCTTACAGTTAAGTGTGTATCAGTGTCTTAATTGCAGTTATCACATAACCCTGATCACACACTCCACTGAGCACGCTCCATCTTTCGTTGGATAAAAAAATTACTGATGTGTGTTATGGTACAGGAAAGTGGGGCGGGGGTGTTTGTCTCGCTCCTCATACACTTGAGACACGCCATCTCTTGCCGGTCCAATTTAGAAGCAGCCCTCTTTTCCTTCCACTTATGTTACACAAACTTCAACCTATGAGGCACTGAGCATGAAAGTGGCTCACGTCCACATTTCGGATTAACACTGTGATATACTATGGAACTTCCGAGCTATAAAATCCCTGAATTGCATGTCTGCGTGTCTCCTGATGAAGATATATGGATGTGAACCTGGGTCATGCAAACATTTTAGAGTACAGGGCCACACAGCATTCCTTACTGTAAGGTACATGAGCTTAGTAGTTACTCCTGAAGTTTGTCGTTCACCGGCAATTTATTATCTTAGCGATAAACTATATAAGTAAAGTAACCCCCTCGCCATTTTGACCCTAAGGGAGGATACGGTCTTCGTATGATTTGAGTTTTCACAGCGGTGTGTATGAAGATTTCTGGAGAGGAGTCTGGTTGGGCATCTGATCCGTTCTGGAAGTAGTAAAAAAAGAGAAAACTCCGCCCCTGCCGGGAATACAACCCTAACCACCCAGCCGATAGGCAGTCACATCGAACGGGAAATATTTTTACCGGGACATATTCAGGTTCCAGAGGAATACGAAAGGGCCAGGAAATGTACACAGCTCAACTCATTCGAAATTGCGCGTGAAACCAGCACGTGGTGACGAACACTGGTCTATACTTAGCGAGCAGACCTGATTGATGTCACCCCCTACGACACAGACGTCATTTGACTCTCCTTTCGAGGCACAGAAATCGATCGCACCATTCCCAAGACAAAACGGACAATTCAAGAATGAAAAATTAAAGAAGCGTCACTTTAAAGAATACCGATAGCCCACAGAATCAATATTAGAAAGCTGTTATAAATTGGATAGCTTTACATCAATGCATATGAAATATTAGCATTGTTTAGAAAGCTGGTAAGGAGAATGAGAAAATAAGATTTGTGTATGGGTTGTCTTACATCACTGTGATGTCTCATTTCTTGAACTGGGTGGAAATTTTGTTTTACGTATTATGAAAACATTCGAAGGTTTTCTCTTTCCTGACAATTTCATTCATAACGTCTGTCCCGCTATTATTAGTTTGATTAACGACACTTTCAGTTCAGAATATGTACCGTCGAATTAATGAATAAAGAATTGGAAAATAAAAGAAGGAAGCGGCCTAGCGACCCAAGTCCGAAAGCCAATGCCACGCATTTCCATCTTTAACCCTGACTTGTTGCTTTGTCTTAAATTTGATCATTCGGTTTTAAGTTTTGAATATTGGAAGCAATATTTCGTGGACAGTTTTCACTTACACTCCTAAACAACACGATTCACTATTATTTCAATTGTTCTATACACTCCACACAGCCGAATATAACTTAAAGATATTGCCTGCATAAGACGGAAAGATCAATTACAGTTCATTTTAATGCGAATATCAACAAACACTGTAAGATATGTCATCGAATATCAAAATCGTCATAAAACAGATCACTTTCACGAAAATCCCAATTTCAATAATTTCATTCTCATTTCTGACAAAAGACGGAGCGGCAGGATGACGCCATTTCGTCGCCTGTAACAAATTCCAGTGCTCCGGGCCGCGGCGTAGTTATTTGCTTTCCATTATAGCTTTATAAGATACGAGGTTCTAAAGGCGGTGAGTATGAAGACGTACGTATAGTCTGATAAAAGTACGCCCACTTTTAAGAGGTGCTTGCTGCCGCCATGATGAAAGCGGTAGTTACCACACTACACGGCTCAGAACACCCGTCTTCATATTCTTCGCCGTGAGAACCTGAAATTTCACCTGTCTTCAACTACTTTGCCGCTGATAATTTCACAGGCAGGAACAAAAAGTTAGCTCACGCGACTGGACACAAGACTAGTGGGTGGTCATGTCTGCAGATGGGTGAAGAATTCGTGCACATCTGGTTAAAAAAAAGTTTAAAGTTATACCGCAGCCGGCGTCAAACGCACGGTACCGCGTCTGAATCTCTTCAGTGCTTAGAAGAAAAATGGAAATTCCATCTTCAGGGATATGTCGCAATGGGGTATAATATCCTCCAAGCCCCGGGACTTGGGACAGCACATTATCTAATCACTGATTTTTCCTGCTCCTCTCCGCCCCTCATGAAGCCTTCTTGTACCGTTCCCTAAGCCTGGTATACGTTCACCCCTCATCGCCCCGACGGAGGAGGCACCAAGCACATCTGAAATGTCGGTAACCGAAAAAAAACGACGCGACAACCCAGAAAACAGACAACGTCGTACTCACCGCCGCGAGGACGTCAAATCCTTCTAACAGAAATGTCTGTGGGGGAAAAACAGGGATTTCAACAAACTGCCAGGCCCAAACCCATAGTTCGCTACACTGTCGAGACTATAGAAATTGCCGAAGAAGCAGTTTGAACACTGATAATAACAAACATTTCGCGAATTTATTCCTCCGGGATAATTCCATCATGGAGTTCTTTTTTTGCTTTGGACAAACTTCAAGTAGGCAAATAAATTTATCCAGACCACGATCTCTGACACCAGAGTGGAAGGCTATCTGAATACACTGCACCGCAAAGGGTTATTATAACACGCGATGAGAATTTATTATGCAAACATTCTCTCTCACGAAACTCGTGTCTTTGACCCTCGGTTCTGGAACTGCGGGGGCTTCAGACGGCACGCCCTTATTTCAAGCACAACATAAAGCAAATGTGGCCCTACCTGTCACAGGACTGTGGCTGCAACTGTTTCTCATCTTGCGCACTCCTGCTAGTAAGTGAACCGCTAGGACTTGACAGTGTAACTAAGGCACGAAGAGAAATGTTCGCTGGACAAAATGAAACCACATCATACAACAGTCACTGATATTAGCTTGGTAATATCAACCACAAGATCCAGGCACAAGCCTAGTTCTTATCGCGTATTCTATCAGGGAGGTTGTTTTTGTAATATTTAATTTAGCTATTACATCCGCAGAAGTCTCATAGCGTCTAACGCGGTGGTTCTTAATTCTCTACGTTTCGAAGCCCTCTTGTGATCTTCTACAACCTTTACGCCTCTTCCGTGTTCCAGATAATGCTACTTCGTGTTTTAATGGCTTTTACTAAAACATCACTCACTTTAAAAAACTTAGCGTCGCTTAATATCTAACACACATACTAAAATACAGAAATATTAAATGTATGAATTAACATTAGGCAAAGAATACGGAAGAAGCAAACTTAAGCTGAACAATGAATTACTATGAAGACAATAACTGTAATCAAAAGAGATCAAGAGCATGAATGTTTGAAATACCAGTGTCATTTAACTGCTGATATGAAGATGGCTGTCTTGTAGGACGCTGCGCCGTGTGAGTAGTACTCATCGCCCTCATGATGGAGGCAGCGAAGACCTCTGAAACGTCGTAAACTTCTACCAGACTACACGGCGCAACAACCCAGAAGACAGCCATCTTCAGACTCACTGCCGTGACAATCTCAATTCGTACATGCTGATATGAGATTACGGAGAATTTTTCCTTGGGCATGCTAGTCGTATAAATAAGGAATACACAGACAGACAGAAAAACGAACAGAGACACACATTTCGGAGATTGGTTTCTGCTTTCATCTGCGGATAAAACTTTCCCGTCATTGAAACAATTCCTCAAAACAATATATGTACTGCAAAAGGCCGTATGCCTATAAAAGTTATCCGGTTTTATAAGCCAGCAACTCTTGTGACGAATAAACTAGGACATAATGCGACTGAAATTGTTTCCTGTGCATGGACAAATTAAAAGATACTTGATAAAAATAATCAGACCAGCCTATCAGATGTCCAACTCTTCGGAAACCTAACATTCATTATGCTGAACGGCATAGTTCTGCTTGTTATAATTTATATTTGGAAGACCAGAAGAAACCGAAGTTATTTCAGAACATCTCCGGACTTAAATTCGAACTTCTCCCCTCGCGAATACGAAGCAATGTGTTCCGTGAACAGCAAAGGCGCGTGCAACATCCAGAGTGCTTCGTTTTCCATTCATTTGTTACGTGAGCCGCTGTCGTATCTTCAGTAGTCAGCTAGCAACATAACCCACGCTTACTTAGGCCACTCTTGTCAGGACCTCGTGATGCCTAATGAGGGACGTCTGGAGTAAGCGAACATAATGTTGGTTCACTGGTCCATGTCGTTCCATTCCAACTGTCTAAAATAGTCATAAAAAGAGGAAAGACTGACAAAAAAACTCATTTTCGAATTTTTTTTGTTTTCATCAAAATAAGAATGTTCGTAACACAAGCAGCAGATGCTGGAATGGGAGAAATGGTAGGGATGCAGTTAAGAAAAGGTGACAGTTGGAATTCTGAGAAGAAATAATTTATAGCGGGAGGAGAATGTTTCTGTTTGCATGGCACATGGTGATTTTTTAATGCCATGTTTATAAATATGATAAACTGCTTTGCTTGTGCGGTTCGGTTCGCATAATTTAAACCCTAAGAAATGAGTGGGTGGGACGTGAAGACTAAATTGGAGAGCAATGGAATGCGTGGGCTTACATTGTCTACATTTCGCTGTAAGCAATTTGTGTTCCTCTGTTTCGGAGGAATGTAAAAACATGTTAATGAAAATGGAATGCTGAACGATTACGCCTAACTCTTCTTAAGCCACGCTCGGAGAAGCTTCAATGACAGCCATTCCACACTGTTTTGTGTGGACTACTTTCGGAGACAAAGATGAAATCGAACCAAGGTATCTTCGACTAACTGAAGATCGAATCACTATTGACCGGCATTTCGGAATACAGAGCGGGAACGGACAGGCTCACAAATGAAAGGTAAAGAAAATATATTAGTAAATTACACTACATGAAATGTAAAATTTGTAATTGAAATGTGTGCCACTTACTTGCCTTCTTTGTAACTTAACCGACTCTCACAAAATCCCATCACTGTAAATTTCGAAATAACTAAAGTCCGTTGTTAAAACAAGGTAATTAGTTACTTGTTAGCATTAGACTTTTAACATGCATTTTGAAAAGTTCATATTTAATTCATACTCGCGTATGTTTGTTCATTATACGTTTGACGTAATTAGCATTTCATTTAAAAATAATTAATTAATTAATTTCTTGTTGCGCGATTCTGTCTCTTATACTGTATAAATTTGTCCGAACGAGTGTTCGTAACACGGAAATAATGTGATTCTGTGCATGCAGAAGGACTCCCCTATCAGAGAAACAGATGCTAATGTCGCAGAAGCTGAATGTGTCAAATGACATCTTTCTCGAGTTGTTGATTAGCCATTTTCCTATCTTTTTAAAAAAGATAATGACAGTTTGGGAAGAACTGTCTGACTCGATATTTCGCTCCGTTGGTTAAATATCTTGAGGAGGTCTCGTCTAGGAAGTTAAATTCGTCTCTGAAATTAATAAAACTGCAGCCTTATATTCCGGTAGAAACAGAGTATGACACTAAGTAAAAGCAAGTCGATAATATTCAATGTGTGGAGCGCGTACACGCGTGTGGCCCAGGAGTCAGACACAAATTACTGTGTCCAAATGCATTTGATGGGGGCTTTAGAGCTCCACTTCTCCGAAACGTCTGAAAATATTCACAATACGTGGATAGAGAAGAAAGATAGTACAAAGATGGGGTTCAAGTTTGTGTCTGTTAGTATGGCCGACTAATTAATTTCTCTTACATTTAGGTATTGCATTCAGAAATTACCTATTCACCATTTGAAGAACGAAGTCCACCTAAATGGTATTTATAACATTCCGAGTTTATTCCTCAAAGAAAACGCGTCTCTCTATTACAATGATCACTGGGTAAAGGTCTTTATGGAAATAATCCCTGCGTATTCCAAGGTCATACGACACCCATAAATGAACTCTACTGCTAAAATGCAGAGTTACTGAATACTGTAGCAGGTGGTACATGTAGGAACCCTGCACTTCAAAGTATGCGAGATATTTGTCCTTTCTTTCAGTCCTGCATTATAAATAACATGCAGTATTCCTGTTCATAACGGAACCATAAGAAACCTTTACGTGATATCCATTTAACGTAAACGCTTCTAGCTCGACGGCAAAGCTTCACTCCTTACCACGCTTGATAAGAAGGTTCCTTTCCGTGGCAAATGCAGCAGGCGTAGTTCGGGATAAAATTAAACTATTTCCAAAACGAAAAAATTCACGAAAAATAGTCCAATTCAACTGCTCTTGTTCTTTTAAGTTTGATCACATTCCATTATTTCCTGCAATCTTGCTTCAGAAATACATTTCACTTCGAATCATCGGAGTACAGAATTATTTTTCAATAAAGTTCGTGTTAAAGCCAGACTCCGTTTCGGAGGACAACTTTTAATGCACAATAAAACGTCCTTCTTGCTGTGAATCTCAAACAACACTACACGGAACCCAATCACGGCGAGCAGAAATGTCAGAATACTTTTAAAATATATAAGGTTAAAATAGGTCATATTGAAATAAATAATGATACTAACAGAAATGCGAAAGACGTTACAGAAAATACATTTAAAAATCTTTTAAGCTGTGTCGTTAGAGTGAATTGTCTCTTGATTAGCACAAGGCTGATGGACACTTTAGTATCTAAAGAGAGAGAGGCCACAGTCTCTGCGTATTGCAGTCCACCACAGTAAGCCTCTTCACATCAGCTGACGAACGGGTTACGCCCAGTTCACAGTTGTCAATAAACCCAGCAATCGCGGTTCGAACAGCAGTCACACGTGGGGGGTAATTTAAAACGAGACCCAACGGGGCCAAAGAATATATCCTGATAACTTGGTGACTGTTCGTTCGACCTCTCGAACCATTAACACTGCACTTCCCAGTGACACGAGGAACGTCGGTTGGGGCCAAAGGGTCATCTGGTGAGGAAAAGTATGGGACATCGAAACTATAAATCAGAACTTCTGTCGTTTGTTACAAGGTCGCGGTAACGGGGAAGCGAACAACAAACGACTCTGGTTTTAAAATACTGATGTGCTGTTAGTTTCTTGCGCCAACAGTCAAGCTTCAGGCTTTTATAAATGGACTTGCACGAAGAGATGTGTGCTTTATTCTGAAATGTTTACTGCCTGTGTTTTATAGACAAACAGCTGGATAAAAAGGCGCATGACGTTTAGATAATTTCTGATAATTAGCCGTACTTATAATTCTGCACTGCGTTTTCTTCTGGTCAATAAGCGTGTACGCACGACAGTGAAGACAAAAACGTCGGCTGACGAATCAATCGCCTTGAAATGATCCAACAAGTGTCGCGCTAGAAAGATTGTTGTTGTTGTTGTTGTTGTTGTTGTTATTATTATCATCATCATCATAATCGTTGTTCTTGTCACTCCATCTATTCACCATTTTACAGTTTACTTCTGCGTACCTGAAACAAACCTTGCTCCTGGGGTACATAGTGCAGCAGCTATTGTTTTTAATACGTGTTAAACGCATTAAACATGTTTCGCGTGAGGCATTATATAATTTACATGAACGTCTTTCGAATGATGAATGGTGTTCCTAGAATGGCGGTTTTCCGAAGTTCCCTAATTTCGTGATCGCCCGGGATGTTGGCCAAATATTTTTTGAGTTGGTTGGAAACAGTTCCGGTTACTCCTATAATTACTGGAATTACTTTTGCTTATGATAATTATTTTAGTTTGTGATACGCGAGCCGCTGTGGCTGTGTCAGTACGTGAACTGCACATAAACTTCGATTCCCGGCAGTGGTTGGATTTCACTCCTCGTCACTAAGTTCAGAACGATTCTTTGGACTGTCCTCTATCCAAAGGAGATTCTCCCATAACGGTAAAGTGGCCGGAGCATGAAGCTGGCCAGGCAAATCAATCAAGTAGCCTTCCAGGCTTAAGAATGCATAGATCTTTGCCGCTGCTCAAGCGAAACACTTCTTTACGACGCGACGGTTAATTGAGCAAATAAACACCTTTACCTTCACATACGCTACATTTTTTAAGTCCACTGTAGTATTTATCGTTCAACTACTTAGCAGTCCTGGGGACAGGATTGCCATAAATTACAACTTTTTCTCAGCGGTTTGCACTTCTCTCTTCACAGAGCCACAGACTTTTTTAAAATCTATAAATAACTGATGTACGGTCCCACTGTACTCCCATTTTTTACTGTAGTATCTACCGGATGCAAAAGATCTGATCAACTGTTCATCTGTTACGTCTGAACCCACACTGATGTTCCCCGATATTTTCAGAATGTTTGATAGAATTCTGTACGAGGTTCATAGAAGAGAAATTCCTCAGTAACTAACACACTCAGTCTTGTCCCTCTTCTGATAAATAGGAATAATTATGGATTCCTTAACCCAAATGATTACGAAAAATTGTACCAAGCCTCGGAAGGGGTTATGCGGAACACTCTTGATAAATGATGATTATAATCAATGGACTGAACCATACTCCAAGGCGGGCTAGGTCGTTCTCCGTCCATCAAAAGTACCGTCATTAGGTGACGAGCAGTGGTGCAACCTGTTTAAATAAACACGAGCTACTTCACACGTGAGATGGTGCATTGTTTAACTGCTTGTACACTTAAAGACCGCTTAATGTTAGCAATCAAGTTTACGAGACGTCCACTTTGTTTCAATCACAGAGGAGAAACAAGAAGGTTTCTCCTTTGTAGTAGAGAAACATGCAAACACAATAACCCTCGTATCCCATCATCAATTGAAAGGTACACAATTATTTTGTGTTTACTTTAAATTGCGATGCTTTCTGGACATTACGTTCACACGTATATCAGACGAGAGCTCAGAATGACTCCTATTTGCTTTCCAGAGCATCCTCGTGTAGCAAACATTATCTCGACACTTTGACATGTGATCCTCCGAACAAATTGCATTTCAGCAAGGTAAGAAACGTACAAAGGGTACTCGAACCTACTCCTGCATGTAACTCGATCATACCCCGTGGACTGAGTTGTCTGTCTTGCTGACACTAACTTCTTGAATTAGACAAGTGTTGTGCAAACCTTGTAGACGCTATTTAATTTAATTAACGTAGTTTTGTGTGGCTTATTTTACCGAAGATAGAAATCTGTCAGGATACAGGCCTCTGGCGGGCTCTTGTGAACACGGCAATCAACGTTTGGATCCCACAAATCTCGGGGAATTTCTTGCTCGTCATCAACTCTCTGAGATCCAGGTACCTAACGGTGCCTTGGTTTAACTCACTGGAGTAATGCGGCCGAATCATGAAACTGTCCATTCACATTTATCAAGTATCGGAGTCTATAAAGCGTTAAAGCATCATATGAATGCCGCCTACGCGCTTACTTATTTCCCCCCGTCCTGTCCATTTCTCAGTCTCGTTGCAAACTCACCACTTCGCTGGCATGAGCACAGTACATCGGCTTCCAGAACACGTACCTGTAGAAAAGAGAACGTTGTAGTTTAGTAAAAGAAGCCTATTCTGAAAACTAACTCATGCAATAAGGGATAATTCAAAATTAATCAAATTAATGTGAATATAAAATATGTAAACTGGCAGTGCAGGAACAATCGTTCTGGAAATAACTTAAATTTAGTATAAACAGGCTGATCATGTAAAACGACACTGAACCAAGCAAGCAAAAGATCGGTGTGAATATATTATCAAAAACGAGCGAATTTTAAAATATTGCGGTAAAATAGTTTGAAATACAACTAGGGATGATGAGAGACTTTTCGAGAGAGACAATCTCACCTGAACCCACGGCATATGGTGTGTGATGGGAAGATTTTAACGTCTGGTGCACTGCAATCAGATGAGGGATAAATCCCCAAAAGAGTACGCTTATGTTTATACACCCATAGCGCATGAATTGCTCGTGAACTGAAAAACAAGACGCCTCGATGGAATTTGTATTGATCAGGCAACAGACAGCGTTGAAGCGATTCCGAGGGACTCGTCTGTCCCGCGCCGGTGGCCAGTACGTGGAGCCTTCGGCACATTGTCAGAGATCCGGACCGTCCGTCACCAGAATCAGAAATATGCAATAGTAACATAACATCTACTCTTTTGACGATTTTCGTTCATTCTTACAGGATTTTCAAAGATAGATTGTGCATGCCATAATTTTATCCAACGACAGCTGAAAATTAAGTACCAGCGTCTCTTTAAGCGCTTTCCTGAACAGTCAATTAAAGCCTCCACTCGTATGTCCGTATGCAGTAACAACGCCATGAATGAACGATGAAATTTTAACTCCGTGACAAATGATCTCCTTGGACAGAAATGCTCTGGTTTTATGGAACCGTATTATCGTATTCACAAAACTGCGCCATTAAACCCTATCCTGATATAATCAAATCCAGTTCGCAACTTCACTCCCAACTGTTTCAGATTAATTTTAATATTATCCAGCTATTCACTCCTAGGTCTTACGGAGTTTGATCGATAAACATTCTTTGTGCCTTCCACATTAAATGATCCATCCAACTCATCCTTTTTGATATAATCTCCATAACCTCCTCCTAGCGCCAAGGTTAAAAATGCGTGGAGTTATACAGCCACTTCACCATACCTCTGCACAGCGTCGTGCCTAGTAAAGTACCAGGGTCAACTTTACCTTTACCTTCTTAGCATTAGACAAAACGGCATAATTTGCAAGCTTTGATTGTATCAAGTAAAAAACGCTGTTTCGGTCTAAATAAGGCAGCAGGAACTGGCGCATTTAAATGTTCTGCTTTACTTTAGGAAATGGCGGTTGTACCGACTGTCTAAAAACAAAAAGTGGATTATGTGTCATTTTCTATGTGCACGGTGCTGGTGTAAATACAATAGCCAACAAATACGAAATTGGGTTTCGTGTATAAACTTGCACTAAACACTCCGTGGGTCTTTTTCAAGCTCGCTGCTCTCTAGATGGGTTCAGGAAAGCTATGAAAAAGTGGCATGGCTCGCTGCGAGAATGATGAACTCGCAATCCCGAATGTAAGTCACACACTATCCGTATTAGCTATCTTGTTTTCCTACTTCCCTAGTGAATTCACGTGCCAGTGGCGGACCAACAGGGTAGAAAATTTGACACGCCATTTTGCATCTAGGCCTTTAGCGTCGATGTTGAATGCGAGTACGGCGCGCTCTGAATTTGAAAGAAGTAAAAAGTACTTTGATTTTCCCCTGAAAGCGTCACAGAATACAAAAGGAAGAGAAATATTACCCCATTCCCTCGCAGACGATTTTTCTAAACTGAAATGAGAGCTTCAAACCTCCTCATATTGCCCACACAGGTCCTCAAAGGTCGTACGGAGAAACGGTTAATGTGTCGCCGTGTGGGGATTACAACAAAGACAGGCAGTTCATATATAATCTAAAAACGTTGTCTTGTCATTTTTAACTCAGGCCACAAGTGTGTTATAAATCAGACGTGTCATGCTTATGTTCAAAAAAATCTAAATTAGGCATTGTTTATATATAGAACTAAAAGTCACACTGACACTGAATTTGTTTTTGTCTATTTTGATTTAGAAAAAATATATCTGAATATTTTATTTGCAAATATGTAAATGGCATTTGATGCAATCTGTAATTTTCGTGTATCAGCGTCCTACTTCCCGAAATATTAATATGTGACGATGGAATATTTCCTGCTTCAATCCACCACGGCAATTCAAATACTTTGGTTTATTTAACAATGATTTTACAGTAATATGGTTTTCGTAGCAATAAATGGCAAAGTAATTAATTGGAACTGGTGCATGGTTCAATGTAGCACACATTACATACAACTTATGTTATTACAAGCCCAGAAATTTGATAATTGCACCTACGCGCCATAATCGTCCCCAGTCATACAACTAACGATTCGATAAGTGGCACTCAGACTGTGCAGGATTTGATGCACCAAATGTAGGAGGAGGTTTAATTCTAAATGGAGATCGTGCAACTGTAGAAATTGTTGACTGCCACGAGAAAATTCAGAAAGCTTTAGATGTTACGGAGTTTAAAATTACTGATTTACATGGTGCAGGAATTGATACTGAGCTCCCATTTGCATATTATCGTCTATAGTTGAAGCAGTTCGGCAGTGAGCGTTACTGATTGCGAACCCAAAGCATGGAGCTCCCTGGGTTAATTAAATAAATATTACCAGCAAATATTTGGAAAAGATCACTGAAATGCAACAGCAAATTATTTTTTAGTATCTTCATCCCTCATCGCCGCTTCATTTCCTTTGTGTCTTTCGCATATTTATCTCCTTTAAAAGTATTTCTAAAAACTGCCTAACTGTAGTGGAGCCGGTATAGCTCAGATAGTAGTGACTAGCTACGGGCTGGACGACTGGGATTCGATCCCCGGCGGGGGCAGAGGATTTTTCCTACAGCCTCTGCGTTCAGACCGGCTCTGGCGCCCGCCCAACCTCCTATCCAATGGGTGCCGGAGTCCTTTCCCGGGGGTAAAGTGCGACCGGGGCGTGACGCTGACCACTCACCCCTATCTAGTGCTGAGGTCAAGAATGCCTAGGTGCTATACCCCTCCCATGACCTACATGAAGAGCGTTGCAAACACCACCAATGACAACTGGACTTAGTTCTAGCACGACAAACATTTCCTCTCAGAGAAGTGTACAGCTTATTCACAATAAGTTATAAGTAGGCCTAAGCATCATATTTTAGACTAAATATCGGTGTTGCCGCCTTTTATTCCATTTTACACAACGCACACGAAGAACATCCACTATTTTAATTCACAATTCAACGTCACCTATTTGTTGCCTCGTTCCAATAAGAAATGCAAACTTCATATTTTAAACATAAGCATGCACAGCCTACTGTACGCTATCTGTCGATACCTCGCTTATCGCAAACATAAGACGATTATGTGAAAATCTACCAGACTACCCGGCGCAACAACCCAGAAGAAAGCAATATTCATAAGACTGTTAGGGAATGTTAGTGCTAGCGAGTCGAGATACAGTGGCTGAAATTCGAATCTCGGCCAGGCCTTTCGCTCACGTTAGTAATGCACATGTAGCATGTACACCTATTCAGATCCCTGAAATGGGCTACGATCATTTCGTATTCACATGTCTCTGTGCCAGGCGACGGATATGATGGTTTTCGTGACTCGCTTCAACAGCATCGGAGAAATGCCGAGATAAAATCTCACATTCTCAAATCTCCCTCCAGTTTCTCATTCAACTCAGTATTTGGATTTTATCACGTCGTCTCCAAACCGATTTATGCCAGATTTAAATTTCGGCCCATGACCCACCTGGTAACAAAAATTCAGAACCGCGTGACGCTCTGGTGGCGCTCAAAATCTAAGCATCTTTCCTGCCCCCGCTGAGGTGTTAGAAACACGCTCTTTTATCCCATGAAGACTGATCCTCCATATAAACAACGAAGTCCCATGACCCACCGGTATCTTTCGTGGTACTGAAATTCATTCCCAGGGAACCCAACGGCAACAACCCATGCAAGCGAACGTGTTAAAGAAACTCGATAAGGAAAATAAACAAACATGATCCTAGGTCAAGTTCGTTGCGTGGGTATTACTGTAATACCCACGCAACGTCGAAGTGCACAGGCTCAGACAACGCAACCACGACTCACGGTAGACCAACAACGGAAATCAGGCCAGTGGACATTAGGCTTAGTATTCCATTCAGATAATACAACAACTCTTGCGCAATTAACGTCCAGTGTGGCATTACATAAAGTATGGTTTTTGTAAAGTGCAACCTTTTATGCTTTATAACAAACCATTGTCTTAGGAATTGTATGATTAAATATTAGTTAATTTGTTTGCCACTGATGATGACCTCATGAGGTCGAAACGCGTTTGGCACAAAGTGTCATTTCAAGTGTAAACAGTTTTGTTTGAATGCATGATTTTATATATCAATACACTTCACGGTTTGCAAGGTTACAAGATTAAAGAATGTTACTTTCAGAATTGTAAATGGGCCCAGTTATGCAAGTTACACGTAGAGGTACTTGAATGCAGGCTTCATCCATTGCCTGGAGCAAAATTACCTTAGACAGTAGCGTTGAACATCCATAAGGCTAAACCATACATAGTTTTGTACAAAAGAGGATAAGAGCAACACAGAAATAAAACCTTCCAAGTTAAATTAGTTTGGAGTTGGATAATTCCTCTGAGTATGGTATGGCATGTGTAGGATTATGTTCAGACTGCTTTGTGCTTTTGAATTAGTACTCATCAAGCGTCGATGACTGGAAAACAAAACTCCGAATGGTTGTTAGCGAAACGCCTGCGTTCTTTGATATCGACATATTGTAGCATTTATCGGATATAAACCGAAGTCTGGCGTAAGGTCGTTCCACATTCACGATAGACTGACACGGGGGGAACTAGGTATCAGTCCCCCTGATCCAATTCACAAACATGTACCCCCCCCATCTGACAAAAACAATGATAAAATTAAGTCGACTGAATAGAGTCCCTCTTTAAAAACTAATGGTCGCTCAGTTCACCATGTGTCCTTCATTTTATAAAAACCTAAGGTTCATACCGTGTTCACAGCGAGTCCAACGTCGATCCCTATCCTGGCTTACATAAATCTAGTCCACATATTCCCACACCATTTTCTTAAGATCTATCTTAGTATTATCCTCCGATCTTACATAACATTCGTCCAAGTGTTCTCTTCCCTGCAGGTTGCCCGACCCAGTGTTTCCGAGAATATCACAAGCCCAGCTCATGGCATCCTCCGTCAGTTATCAACCTAATGATATTTGAAGATTTCTGTCTTCTGGGTTGTAGCGCCGTGTAGTCTGGGTGAAATTCTACCAGCCATCTTCCCATTCACCGCCGTGATAACCTCAAGTCCTACTGTCGGAAAAATACCATTTCAGAAGAGGGCGCGTAATATATATTTCACGGACGGAGTTCTTGAACAGATTGGGGAGCTGTCTGCGTCACAGTTTAACTCTCCTTTTCGATTTCCGAATTCGGTAATCTTATTTCCCTTTGATCATTCTGCCTTCGTTAGGTCACGTGCAAACCTGTTTCCATTTCACGATCTTTTAAAAGGTCTGTCTTCACACGTGTGCCCTTTCACTGTACCAAAAACTGCAAATTTAGGAATGCTGTTCTCAGATCTGTTGTGTCACGCAATCGTCAACTCTTTACCAAACAGTCTGTTAAATTATTTCCTTATTCCCCAGTTTTTAATTTTGACCACCACTGATACTTATTAAAATTTTAAACCCCGCTGCTTGAATTTTACTGCAGTCTCTGTTCTTTGTAAACAAAGTTTCCATATAAAAATATGGTCACTGCCGTCATAAAAGAAAAGTTTGTCTCCTTTCTTGCTTGCCGTTTTAGTGTTTTGTTCAACGCCTCCTTCATCCCTTGACCTCGACGTATATTAAGAGTTTTAGTTTTATAGTCTGTGCATGGGGAAGAGAAGGGTGTAGCGCGCCTGGAAAAACAAACGAACTAGGGTCGGGTGAGCACAGCGGTAACTCGAATAATAATCAATGAAGAAAACAAGTCACCATTTCCTAGGCCTAGTAGTTTGGGATACAATGTCTCAGTTGGTGTTAATAATACTATTCTCAAATCTCTCCAGCCAGCAGTCATTCCTACGTAACACTGCCTCTGACCCCCGAATCAAAATATCCCATCCCTGATCCATAACAACGGGAGGCCGAAAGCAGCTGTCTTCTGGATTGTGCTGTGTTGTCTGGTGTGGCGATTGTCCTGATGACGCAGGCAGCAAGCACCTCTGAAATGTCAGCAAACCTCTACCAGGTGACACGGCACAACAACCCTGAAGACAGCCATCTTCATATTCGCCATAGTGAGAATCTTAAATCTGAGAGGCAGCCGCTTAGACATCTACAGCCGTCCCTAAGCACCGTGCGTTAAATATCTATTTAATAAATCTCGGCAAGAAGGGTTGAGAGTCAATACAATAGGAAGATGAGACGAAGTGTCCATCGACAAATGTTGACAATCGATTAAAAGGGAATGAAGGTCGAATACAAGTCGCCGTAAGAAGATTTTCAAATAGAACTGGCAGTCTCCATTTGCATGTGCTTAGGTCGTTTTAATGGTACGGTCATTACAATCTAACGATTCATTACTTAAACGCTATAAACAGAAACAAAGAAAAAACGACATACTTTACAACTGCAGCAGCCCCTATTCTGTACTGGTATGGAGTTTACATGAAATACACGCAATTCATTAGCGTCTTGAATTATTTGTCAGGATCAATAAATAACCGTCATGCAACTTCAGAAGTTGTGATATCAGTTTCTGTCGATTACTTTGCTTTGTATCACGTACGCTGTCAGGATTATTGAGGACAGACATTTCCTTGAGCTAACGATCAACAGACACTGGGCTATAAGACTGTGAAGTAGCACTTTCAAAACAACTCTATTACAGGAAGCCAGTAGAATGAAGTCCATGAGCACCAATCACTACTTATCCAAGATTCATTACAACGTATTATTCTCCCATTTACACACGCGTATTTCTAGATGATTCAGTGCTGAAAGTGAGCATGCAGTCCTCACTCCTCTCCCCTAGCGCCTACATGGCGTGTAGTGGGACCGCTCTACTTACAATTTTTTACACGCGGCAAGGCACGACTACACACTTTTGTGCTGATTGGACAGAAAAGTAAGCCTACTTATGGGAAAGGACACTTCTTACACAAACGTGCCCTGCGTAATATTCAACAGGGCTGCCTGGCAGTCAGCTCAGACGAATCGCACTGTAGGATCAATACTGTATTTTTAATAGTCTGTTCGTGTCCAACAGAGAGAAGGCTAAAGCAAATATTCCCGATCCGCTCGTCGTAGCTCGAAATTAAACCGTTGTATCAATCTCCTTGAGTACTCGAGACATTGCGTGTCTGGAAGCAGTACAAGAAGAGCTGAATCCAGAAGCAGCTCAAACAATGCAACGCTCCGCAAGAAGAAATTTCGTGATGAACGATGGTTCCACACAACTTACTATCACATGCTCTTTACTGCTAATCACTTCCTTCTTCCAGTACGTTATACGTTACGTCCTAGAAAATATCACGTAACAGGCCTGTGCGTGTTTCTTGGATACAAGTAAGTCCCATGCTGGTTGCCCTATTTCAGCGTGTGTAGGCCTACTGAATGCAATATTTGTGATTTCAAAATTCGTTCCTTGGCGCATCGCAAACTTCATTCACTTAGACACAGTGAATGGTAGTTGCAGACAAAAACATAACACTATTTTGGCGGTCTCCGTAATTCTTTTGTTGAGAATCAAATCATAGTACATTAGACCGATCGCGTAATTCAGAAATAAATTTCCCGAGAGAAAATTAAATATTCACCACATAAGAATGTTTAAAATAAGAGCACGTGACAGGTAAGTCTTCATTTAAAGTAACGTAACAATCTATAGTACGATGAATACCTTTTAGGGGAACTCATTAGGTGATGTTTCAATTTCGTGAAAGGCGTTATTCTGAAATGATACTGACCAGAATTACTATCGTTCGACAATTCTTACGGTAGCAGCACAAAACTTCGTCAAAATCCATAAGGATAAATGTGAGTACAAACAGACCAGATAGAGACTTTATACAAAGAACACATATAAACTTCTGTCACTACGTTACCTTCGTAGTATAATTACCCACAGTTATAAGTGTTAACAAACCATATAAAACAGTACGCTTACTAAACGTCTCTGAAATGGCAGAAGAGGTCTCGCACTGACCTCAAAATAAATAAAAACAAAAACTGGAGCCCTGGTAATAGAACCCGGCGGTTCAGTAGCACTAATACAAAATCCTGCTATCGAACACGAGTCCCACCCACCCACCTGCCAACCCCTAAAACCTCTGTCCTTAAAATACCGCAAAATGTTATGTCATTGCCTCGATTTTTGTTTACCAAAATTAAATAGAGGCCAGAAGCCGGGAGCGTAACCCTCAACTAGCAAACAGATGCCTGGATACTGTGGATGTGGCCAACGATTCACTTTATCT
>NW_019060413.1:991499-1002562 GCF_000696155.1 Zootermopsis nevadensis
TGGATGGCACAGCAAATTTGAAGGATCAGTCCCTATTTTCAATAAATAATTTGCGTTGAAGTTTCCACAGTTTTGTATAATTGCCTTATACAAAACTGTGGCTTGTGCCACAGAGAATTGTCGGGAAAATTCACCCAACGGAAATAAAAATGTTTAAGAATTTTCAAGAGATGTTACAGGCGAGGGGGAAAGGGCGTGTATGTATAAATGGCTAAATATTTCATTGGGGGGTAAACGGAACAATAGATAATGAAGTCGGGGTGTAAGCAAAAGGACAAGATATATTTTTACTGGCACCATCAAATTCCAAAAACGTTCATACGAACAGAGATAGGTGTATCCTGTTCACGACATGGAATTGTTAATATTTGTAACCAGAGGTAATGAAAACCTTTACTGCCTCCATAAACCTAAAAAATGCTACATCACGGGCATTCTGGTATTTCTAACGATGGCCTTCAACAAGAATATCGTTCTTAGTAACTGGGAAGAGAGAAAATGAGAGGGTATTTAGTTAGCTCATCCTGCTTGGTAGACGTATTTTATCAAGTCTTATGTATCTGCCGCGTTCCCTGACAAAGGCCTAACCTAACAAAACCAACAAGGACAAGGCAATGCTGGTGGCTGCATGGTAAATGTAACGCTTAGTGTCAAGTATCCACGTCTCGTTATTTTTTACAGCTCCCATTTTCCAAAAGCAGCCGGACACAACACTTCTAGCCCAGCATCGGAGTTGTCTGGCTCCAAAGACACGGGGTAGATCTTTAGTGAGGATGGGAACAGAGGAAGCGAACCGAAATAATAAATAAGAACACAGGTTATACCGCCGTTTGGGGGAAAACAATAAACTTCAAAACAACAAATATAGAATTCATTAATTTATCTAACGTACCCAGCTAGAACGGCTTTGCAGTCGCATTGTCGTTACTTCGAGCCCCTTACGCGGACGTTCTGTGGCCCCTCCGAGTAACTACTTCAACTATGCCCCTCTAAGAAAATCATCGCCATTGCGAAGACTAGCTAGCTGTCCCCACCCCCCTCCCGGGACAACTGGGGGGTCAGAATCCCGAGGAGGTTACATACCCTGCTTCCAGCACGAAACTAAAATCCATTCTATCGTCTCGAAAATATGTATACAGGTGATGAATTAATGACCGTTGGTTGAGGACAGGGCATTTTTAGACGAAAGAAATACAAAATATTTTATCCTTTTTATCTTATGTCTTCCTCTGTTCGAACCATGGAGACGTCCGGAGCTTCAGAACGAGTCCAACAACACACATCCCCACCCCCCGAGCTGATGAACACTGCTTAAGCCATAAATATATTGCTAATAATTAAATTCCAGTTTCACCAAGTAGATGATGCACAGAACTGTGTCATCCGCTACACTAACCCTGCGTTGAACAAAGGTATTGAAAACTTCTTATGCTAGTTTTTGGTGCTCTTCAGCATTCGGTAGGTCTAATGTTCAACTGTACTCGAAGGTCAAATGTCTGCATCATGTTACAGAACGCTCCACTGTAGCGGTTAAGAATCCAGATTCTATTCCAAGAGGTCCCGGTTTCCAACATCACTCGAACACCGGCTGTCCTTTCGTTTTCTTGATGGTCTTCTGTCCGTCCGGCCGGCCAAATTCTGCGACAGGACCATAAAATAGAGCATACGACATTTCCAATTCATCATTCGCTATCTTTCTGCCATTGACGCCACGTGACCCGCCAAATAAGAAGTACGACTCCCCTTGTTCTTAGCACGCCAAGAATACCAAACTAACATGCTAAAAATGCAAAGTTCGTTTGCAAATTCAAATCTGGATTGCATACTAAGAACGGCATAAGATTCCAAAAAAGTATTAGAATGACCATAATTATTTACACACCCGCGGGTGGAATGAGCGAGAGAGAGAGAGAGTATCCCCACGAGTGTGGGTAAACTACAAGATTGCGCATAAAAGCCATGGAGAACCCAAGCTGCGTATATTACGGGCAGCTATGAATCTGCATGTGTGCAAAGATAGAGAGCTTTTCTAGTAATAAAACGTGTCGTCTGTGCGTGTGGTTTTGTGAACCCATGTCTGCAAACTTCATTATCACCGTAATTTAATGCTTATGTGTGGAAAAAAAGGATCACATGTTTGCTTTAGCAGCAAGACCATCTTGTTCGTAACAATGTGCAATCTCAATGCAGTTAGCAAACCAATTATCATGCAAAATTGCTCGGATATTTTCCTGTTAACTTTAGTTGCGGACTTCTTCAATGTCAGTGAGCTGGTTTTTAAAAAAAGCCTGTGCACCACACATAGATAAGGTATGCAGGTGGCGAGAAATGTGGCTTACGCACTGCGGGACGGACGCACAGTACGCGGATAGCGAAGTCGCATTGCGGTACTGCATAGAGTATTCCATCGGCATAAGAACATTCCCCTTGAAAACACTGGGAAATAGAAGCAGAAAAACATTTCGGTTATGCCGGCTAAACTTCTGGCCCGAGAGGCCATCGGTTCATACGTGAAGTTCAAAATTGGATTCGTCTGAATTTTAAACGAATGTTTTTATGTTCATGTAAAGAGCATGAACAGCATCGCATCTCCCACCCAGCGAGCTGAGATAGCTGTCAATATATTAAGTAGCAAAGGGATGGATGACCGGGGTTCGTATTCCATTTTTTTCTTGTTTCCGCCATCAAATAGAGGCCAGATCTGTGCCCTGTCTACCAAATGCTCCGTCCACTGGGTACCAGAAGCTCTTTCGCCGTTCCATCAGCTGCCTGGGGTGATACCTCCACTCCTCCAATCAACCGTAGTCCTTAATAAAGAACAGAACCCACTTCAATTTGTGTCCCAGCAACTTACTGCATCTCCAGGCAAGGGTGTTTCGAGTAGCTCCGTCATCCTGGTAAGAAACATCCCGAGAAAGGCTAATCCGGACACATTGAGTTTATACGCTTGGCTGCCACTCCCAAGAAACATGAGATACCTAGTAAATTCTAATAACAAACAGTATTATATAACTTTACAGTAGTTACGTGTCAAATTTCCTTTATCACTTTTAACACCACCCTGAACTGCAATCTCGGACGTGTAAAATCCTGAAGAGTTGTAACTCCCCGCTATTTGCATTGCTTCAAAGTGAGGACGAGTGTCGTAATAAAAGACTATGGGGCAGTCCCATGTCTACACTGAAAATGGAGTCTAAATTAAGTTCTTTTAATAACAGTAAAATAAAAATAGCAATCTGGTTTAAACATGTCGTTACTCCTTCAGAGGTGTCTGCTGTTCTCTGGTAGTGCAGGGGGTGCAGGGGGGGGTTCGTGCGAGAGCCCCGTTACTTAGACGCGTTATTGATCCTACCACCGCGACAGTTGGGTAGGGGAAGGATAAATTGGGTGAGGGAGGTCCCCGGTGTGGCGGTGAGCAAAGGGATGTAGGAGGCCCCCCCCCAACTCTCATACGTCCACAATTCCAAGATTACAGACAAGAGACATGCACATTTATTCCTAGCGTGCCCAGTCTTCACCGAGATGTATCCTCCTCACACGATTCGTACTTACAGCTCAGAAACGTAGTTCAGCTCAGCAGCTGTCCTGGGTACACCCTAAATAACGGCAGTAAGCATGGTTCGATTGGACGAGTTTCTTCCTCAGTTCAATGTGATACACGCCTAAATCTCGTATAATGCACCACACTCATATGTTCTCCTTCTTATTCCCTTTACAATTCCTCACCCACTAAAACAGCCCCCCAAAACCCAGGCCAGTTAGCTATCTCTTGTCTTGGAAAACAATGATCATTAAACCAGCAAGCCAGGTGCGACGGTCAGATTAGTTACCACCTGGCTCTCTCATTCAACTCTTACTGAGCAGTGTAGCGGTTAACACCAAGATTTTATTTCGGAACGACGTAGTTCAATACTGGCTGCTCTAGATATGTTCATACAGATCCCCAGTTTCTCGGATGATGAGATAGAACTTTGTAACAGGCCATGACCGCATCGTTCAAAAATCCTACATGCTCAAAATCATTTAAATCGGTTTTGTGTAACCCCTAAACATGAAATGCCTTCTTTAAATAACAATCATCACCTTCAGTCCTTTAAACGAATTATTCTAATTTATGGCTCACCACTTACACGAAAACCCGGAGGTAGGCACAAAACGTAATTAGTTTCATTCGTCAACTGTACGTCTAAGATCCATATCAATAGCATACCATTATTTTAGCCGGCCGCTTTAAATGAATAGTATCCTATATAGTACGATCACGAATACTGATGGGCATATTAGAAGACACAAAACGAAAATATGTCTTCAGAAGCCAAGAAACTAACTTTTAAAACGACGCTGTAGACATCTAAACGTCATTTACTATCCTAGAGCCATGAATCTTGCCCTCCCATCATTAAAGGATGAAATGTTTACCACTGTATGTCCTAGATGGCAGCATTCTGATGCAAAATGCAGATCATTTGTTCCGTACAATATCTCAGTAAATTCTAGCATCAGAAAAGAAAACAGAGATCATTACAAGAACTGAGAGTGGCATTCATTATCAGGACAAAAACTGTAACAAAGACCACCTAGGAATGAGTATGGATAAAAAGAGTCGCGTTACTGTGCCACACTGAATTATAGTCTATGACAAATTAACTGTGTAGAGGTACAGGTTGTTCCACTTAAAACAGAACCCTAACAAGCACACACAAACCTCTTCACGCAAAAACTGTTTCCCGTTGCTGCAGTCGATACACTACTTGAAATTGTAAGACTGAAATTGGCACGACCAAAATTTCAGCTTTTTAGTCGCTAATTGAGCACTTATTACACAAAAGAACTTTCTGCGCTCCGAAATGATGTTACCAGCCGGTCTATTGACGTATTCGTTACTTCCTAATCAGGATACGTGTTTCTAAATGCAGTCAACGATTTCGATACAAAGTGATATTCGAGAACAAACGTAATCAGATGGCCCGAGTTTAAATCTGAGTCGAATTTCCTAAAAGTTTAATGGTTTTCCGTCAAATTAAACAAAGCTGTGACCAAAAATGTGTAACCTCTGCAGATGAAACACCGTCCTTGCACATCTATAAATCTATCACGTAGTCATGGGGTCGCAGGTTCTAATCCCTCCAACGGCAGGGGTGTTTGTGCGCTGTTCTCAATATTGTCAATCATCGCCGTAATACGCCTATCCCCTGTGTTTGAGGGGTGGTCTGCCATGTTCTGGCCACCCACAGAGAAATTCGAGAACACTGTTATGTCTGAATGTACGATTCAGTTACAGTTTCTATGATTACTATCGTTTATTTCTCAGTTTACATTAACAGCAGGAGTCCGCAAATTGCAGCTGCAGGTAGTCTGTCAGCTGTGTCCTGTCCCACGACACGACTATCGGATTTTGTATTTGACGTATAAAAATCGGAGAGCATAAATGGAAACTGTTAATAAAAGACAGACGATAATATCTCTAGCAATTAAGACCCTAACAGCAAAGGAGAAGTCTGTCAACAATCATCCACTTGAAAAGAACATAATGAATTAGTCAGATACGACACGACGTTTAGGTTATTTGATGCCTGTTCTGGAGGCACAACACAGCCTTTCCGCTATGAGCGACCTGCCGCCGAGTTTCCTAATCCGACCAGCACAGCCGCCGAATGTCCTCACCAGAGCAACGGCAAATCAGAAAATATGTATGACGAAGCAGAAGACTGAATTAGCGAAGTACGTTCCACCGTTTAGATGGCAGTCTTTCAACAAAAACTAAAAATGTTCTAAATATGTCGCTTTGTCAGAACATTAACGGATCGCAAAAGGAGGATATGTCCTCCAGATGGTGGATAGCTGCAAATCTACTACAACAGACAGCGCAAAACTGTCGACGGAGGAAGTCCTCCAGTTTGGGAGTTGTGCATGGGGTTATCTATCTTCACCGTAAAATCTTCAATGTCAGATAACCTCAGCATGCGCTACACCGGTGAAAAATTATTAAACATTGTATTTAGTAATAGCATCAGTCATGAGAGACTCAATAGTCAACTGACTGGTTACTTAACGACACAAATACATGCCCGAACTGTATGAAAGAGTTTAGAATGATGATTTGAGGTTTTCACAGCGGTGAGTATGAAGATTTCTGTCTTCTGGGTTGTTGCGCTGTGTAGTCTGGTCGATGTTAACCAACGTTTCAGAGGTCATACTGCCTCCGTCATCAGGGCGATGAGTATGAAGATTTCTGTCTTCTGGGTTGTTGCGCTGTATAGTATGGTCGATGTTTAACAACGTTTCAGAGATCATACTGCCTCCGTCATCATCATCGTGTGTTTTAATTCTTCCGAACATCACTGCGTGAGTTCCATATAGGCCTTGCCTAAAAATCAGTCTGTGCCCCACCCCACGTGCACGATATTCCTCCGTACCTGTTATCAGTCACTTAACCGAAACAGTTTCTGCAATCTTGGAAACAAATCTCATGCGGAGTTAGGAAGTCGAAAGTTATGCATTTTGTTACATGGCTGCACACTCACACACAAAGGCCCATTAAGCAAGTTAACTAACTAAAACTAAATGGATCTTCATGGTGAACGATTTGTGTGTAACGCATGGGCAACAACGCGACCGACGCATTCTTAAACAACAGCGCATTATACAAATAATAGTGCGGGATATATTATTAAGATAATGCAATTCTCAAATGGGGATACTAATAACTCGATGTGAAGCGAACATTCCTGCGCACTAAAGCATGTCGTACGTACAGCTCACGGCTTGTGCCGTACGTCCCTCGAGGACCAGGGTCCTTAAAGCCCGTAATCATCTACCAAGACCGCAAAGGAAGTTCCATTCCGTTCCGTTCCGTTCCGTTCCGTTCCGTTCCCAGGCTGTTGCGAGTTTTCCCGCGCAGAGACAGACAACTGCTCAGCACACCTGTACCGTTTGGTCCTATCAGTTCACTTTGACCTACCAAGCGGCATGTTTGACCAGTTCATGATCCTGTTTCCATGGCTTGGGGTCCCGCGTTTGATTCTCAGCCCGGGGTCTGCCCAAGGATTTCGTGATGTTTCCCAGTCCCATCAAGCACCGCTATCATCCATACCCTTCTCAACTTACAATCAGTCCATTCTTTCTTTGGACACTCCTTAACCCGTTCAATTCAGAAAGAATAGTTAAATAAAGTAATAATCAAATAGTCTCGAGCGCCGGTCGAAGTCTAATCGATATGCCTATTACATATACAATAAAACATGCTTGAAACTAATCTTACATATGTTACTGAATACGCGTTATAGTCCTAACGGTCAACTGTGAATGTAAGTAAGGACTGGAAGATACTGTGCATCCACGTGTGTCTTGATTTATACGGGTCATCTAGCATTTCACAGGTAACGAAATTAAGACGGCTAGGGTGGGCTTGACATGAATCTCGGATGAAGGACACAAAACATGCCCGTAGGGAAGTCAGTTAGAGCACGAAACTTCATGTAAATATTGAACATTCAGTTCCTCTTTCAAAGATATCGCAACGCGTCTCCGTTATAAGATCAGTTCGTTACCAGTACGATTTAAAGGGGTACACACATACGCCTCTCAAGTTTTCAAATAAAAAAATGTTAAGAATCTACGTGTCTTATTCTTGAGGTAACATTAGTGCAGTAACAAACAGCAGATACAAGTAACATGACAAACAAAAAAACAGCACGTATAAAATATATTCAATAACTCGGGAAAAATTATTTTAATTTCACGCACTACATTCTGCATCATACTGCTGATGTGTTCATCCCTATAAAATGCATCAGTAAGCCTCAGACCAGCTACGTGAGATCCATAAATGTAATTTAAAGCCAACGGTTCTACTAGCTGAACAATAAACGTGTACGACAACCACATAGATTTGTCGATTACCGCCCATAACACGAGAAGGGTGCATATTTTTGACGCCACTAGTACAGTCTGTTGAACAAGACCGACCAGGGCGCATATAATCTATGTATGTGACAAAGCTGAATTAACAGCAGGTAGCAGATCTGGGGGGGTGGAAAGTCAAACTGCACGGGTGAAACAAGGGTCCCTTCGTCCGTGCGCCTGTCGCATTGCTAATGAAGTCATTAAGTTATCTACACCCTATCTCTACATTACCTCTGCCCACTACCATAGCTTCACCTGACTAGTTCACATTTCCGTGCAAGGGAGACGCAAAGCAGGTTTTCTGATAATGGGTATTCCACCCCATAAATGCATAAAAAATATGACGGAGTAATTCGTTATTGTCAGTGAAACAGCAGGGATACATCCAACACAACTACAGCACGAAGAATTAAACAGCTACAGAGATTTCATATCGCTGCCCCCGCAGCCAAACTTGCCGATTATGGTTGGACATACATACAGCCAAAGCTGTCTCTGGTCCTAAGCACTACGACATGATGAGAGTGTGGCTAAAGCTCCAACCATTCAAATTCGGCAACAAAGTAGGATTAAAATATGACGGCCTCTGGCGGTTTGTCCATCCCTAACGTTTACATGTTGCCGTATTCCGCTTGATATTCAATGCAATCCTAAAAACAAACAATGCGATCTTGAGACTTGGAATACCATACACATAGGCGCGTTATCCACCGCGTCTCGCTTTAAATAATTAACCTTTGCCCTTGCAGAATATGACAGTTGTATCCTTTGACCGTCGTTTTAGTATGAATATATATGAATATATTTATATATAAAAATCTTTACGCAAATTAACAATAATCGCCGACAGCATGAAGCGTCTTAGAGTTCCGAAGGATGGCATATCAGAAGCTTAACAAGTTTCGGTGTTGTGGTGTGTCTAGTCTCTCTGACAAAAACAAACTTCTGTTGACCGGTGGAATACCAAGCGGCCACTGAGGTCAAACCCAAGCCAATCTGCAGCTTCCCTCTCATCATAAGCTATTATCATCTCATGACGGGAGAATGCAAATCCCCGAGATATGGGTGCATTTCAGGAATACGGATTACTATTTTCGGCCTCGTAAAGGTCAGCACGATACGTAGTTGCTTCCGTAGGCTGGCTGAGTAGGCCACCCTTTGCTCTTATTGCCGGTTTCATCCACTGACATTTTTTAATGTTAAAAACATTTTTGTTTCTCTTGGCCAAAGATGAATTTTATCAGGGAGCGGTAACTACAGAAACTAACCTATGTAATAAAATTTCGACTTCCTATCTTTCTTAACTTGTCGTTTTAATGATACACTTACCGCTCCACGTGTTATGTAACACAAGCGACCTATATATTAGGCCCAATACCTGCATCAGTCAGCTTCCTACGAAATACCATATTCTAGTAGTTTAGCACTCTGAATATCACTTTGAGGAAGTATTTATCTCCTTGAACAGAGCCTGTACCAACTTCAGGATAAAACATTAGAGCACTCAACAGTTTTTCCGCTTCTCAAGAAATTCTAAGTTGTTATATTGCACTTAAGCTCATCACCGGGATCACAAGAACTGGCTCCTGGAGTCAATCAACAATTCATAGTGTATCCTCTAAACCATCTCAACACCATATAATTCTCCTATCGATATCTTGATTTTGCTGCCTCCGTCATCAGGGCGATAAGTACTCATCTTCCTCATGGTAACAAGAAACACATCTGAAACGTCGGTAAACGTCTATCAGAATACATGTCGCACAACCCAGACGACAGCAGCCTTCATAAATATCACTGTTACGTAACTTGCCCCATTTCGCCTTCAATGTATCAGGTCGTTTATACAACAAAATCTAAACACGTGTCCTATATTTTAGATAATTTTTGGCAGCGACTAACTTCTGTACTTCCCCAATAGATCTGTAACATTCGTTACTCACAAAAAGGTGTTCGTCCTCCCTCCCTCTCTCTCTCTCTCTGTCTAGTTTTGTGAAGTTCGTCAAAATCCCATCTTCGCTTTGTGCCTTGGTGGCGCTTGAGTTAAGGAAGCAAAAGAACAGACAATCTCAGCCTGAGCCTAGTAGCTCACATGCAGTGTAGTGGCCGCGGGTAAATTTCGAGAGAAAAGACGGTAAGGATATATACGCAGCCCCACACTTCGTGTCTATCGTAAACGAGATGTCCTGCCGTTCGTTAGGTATGCAATTGTGCGGTGTGCTTCTGGAAAGTAGGCCTGCTTATTTTATCACCGTAAGTATGACACACGAATGAACTTGTTTAGTTAAGCGTGCGAATAATAATAATAATGTCGTAAGAAACCCCCGTGCAATGTAAAACAAGTCAGTTTGTAATATTTCATTCAACACAAGAAACGTAAGTCTTGAATAAAACATGATACTTTGTTTTTTTTAAAAAAAAATTAGCAACAGCGGCTTGTGCCCATTTTGTTCAGAGCGGTTTTGTTTAACCACCTATATTGGAACAAAAAGCCTAGCGCCAGACTGCATCTCGGATAAATAACTTTGGGGAAATACTTCCCACATAAGTAACACGGTCTTAACTACTAACCTCACCAATGTGTTTATCGACTGTAGCTACAAGTTATCTGCATCCTGAGACGAAATGTTTCTGTTTTACCTTGTGACTCGAAGGGAAGTGCGTCACAAATATCTGAGAACAGTTAATTTGATTGGCCTATGTAAATTCGTTGTCCCGATACGAGTGTAGTATCAGAATTCTACTGAGACAGAAAAATGGAACCACCAACCTCCATTCATAATATCCTGGAGATTTACAACACCAAAAATCGGAATACACAATAAACGTACATATACGAGGTGCGATCGGAAAGTTTCAAGACTGTGTCAATAGTACGAGCTTCTGCCGCTAAGGGGTGCGGCCTACATTCATAGTGAATCAGTGTGCCAGCCGGCATCATCGAATTAGCATTTGTTTCTTAGTTACGGGCGTTTTGGTAGTGCATTACACCGACCCTCCTGCGATTTCGGAATGGCGGATTTTCATGAACAAATCAAATTTTGCCAAAGACTCGCCAAAACGGCTAAGGAAACCTATGAAATGCTAAAGCAAACATTTGGGGAGTCCGCAAACTTTTGTGTGGCATTCACGTTTTAAAAATGGCCGAACCTCTGGCG